>JAWQEG010004654.1:0-31913 GCA_033782935.1 Petrolisthes cinctipes | reverse complement strand
GGAAGGGGTTGTGTTGTAGGGGTGAGGTGGGAAGAGAGGGGTAGGGGTTGGGTTGTAGGGTTGAGGTGGGGGAGAAGAGAGGGGAAGGGGTTGGGTTGTGGGGTTGAGGTGGGCAGAGAGGGGAAGGGGTTGGGTTGTAGGGGTGAGGTGGGAAGAGAGGGGAAGGGGTTGGGTTGTAGGGGTGAGGTGGGAAGAGAGGGGAAGGGGTTGGGTTGTAGGGGTGAGGTGGGAAGAGAGAGGAAGGGGTTGGGTTGTAGGGGTGAGGTGGGAAGAGAGAGGAAGGGGTTGGGTTGTAGGGGTGAGGTGGGAAGAGAAGGGAAGGGGTTGGGTTGTAGGGGTGAGGTGGGAAGAGAGAGGAAGGGGTTGGGTTGTAGGGGTGAGGTGGGAAGAGAGAAGAAGGGGTTGGGTTGTAGGGGTGAGGTGGGAAGAGAGAGGAAGGGGTTGGGTTGTAGGGGTGAGGTGGGAAGAGAGGGGAAGGGGTTGGGTTGTAGGGGTGAGTTGGGGAGAGAGGGGAAGGGGTTTGGTTTTGAGGGTGAGGTGGGAAGAGAGTGAGTGAAGGTGAGTGGGAGACTTGAAGGATAGGGATTGGAAAGGTTAAGTGAGATGGGAGTGGGATGGATAGAGGAGGAGAGAAGGAAATGGGAGGAGGTTAGAACAATGAAGGAAAGGATAGGGGAAGGAGATGGTGGTGAAAAGAAGAGGGGATGAGATAGGTAGTGGAAAGAAGGATTAAGGATTGACGGGATGAGGAAGGATGTAAGGGAAAGTAGAATGGGGCAGGCAGGGGGGGGTGGGGTGGAAGGGAGGGGTGCGGGAGGAGAAACGGGGACAGATGAGAGAGTAGTAGTAGTGGGGGTTGGAGGTGGGTAGGTGGAGGTCGACAAAAAGCGCGCGCGCGTGTGTGTCGCAGTGTGTTATCTGCGACGGGTCCCCACTCTCCTATCACTCAGCCAGACCTTATGTGGACCTTCTCTCTGACACTTCATTCATAACTGTCCCAGCGCTCGTCATCAAGGTGGTGGAGAGGGGTAGAGTGGAGTGGGGTGGTGGTGGAGGGGTTTCTAAGTGGAGTGGGATGGTGGTGGTGGAGGGGTTTCTAAGTGGAGTGGGATGGTGGTAGAGGGGTTTATAAGTGGAGTGGGGTGGTGGTGGTGGAGAAGGATAGAGTGGAGTGGGGTGGTGGTGGTGGAGAGGGGTATAGTGGAGTGGTGATGGTGGTGGTGGAGGGGTTTATAAGTGGAGTGGGGTGGTGATGGTGGTGGAGGAGTTGGAATGGTGGTGGAAGTAGGGTATGGGTGTTGTGGTGGAGGTGTACAGGTGTGGTGTGGTGGAGTGGGAGTGTTGGTGTTGTGGGTGGGAAAGTGAGTGGGGATAAGTGAAAGAGTGGAGGAGAATGTGTGAACGACGAGGTGAAGAAAGATAAAACAAAAACAAAAAGAAGAGGAAGAAACAGACAAGTAAGATAAAGAAGAACGAAACAGAAGATAAACAAATGGAAGATGAGAAGGAGGGAGGAGATGATGATTGAAAAGGAAAAGAAGGAGGAGGAGGAAAAGGAGGAGGAAGTGGGCAAGGGAGGAGATGATGATTGAAAAGGAGAAGAAGGAGGAGGAGGAAAAGGAGGAGGAAGAGGGCAGGGTAGGAGATGATGATGATGATGTTGGTGGTGGTGGTGAGGTGGAGTCGTCGCGGGATTCTACTCGTTAGTTCTATAAAAGGCGAAGAAGTTGACAAAAGAGCCTGATATTACGAGTGACGAGTTCATTTAGAATGTCGTGTAGGACGCCTCAGCCTCGGTGTAGCTTCATGTGTTTATGTCTTGGTTACTCATTACTCACAGCTGCTTCTAACTAAGAGGGTCTATTACACTGACTGGATATAGGAAGGTGAGTAGTGGCAGGCAGAGTGGATGAGGGTAGGGTGAGTGGCACGCAGGCAGGGTGGATGAGGGTGGGGTGAGTGGCAGGCAGGCAGGGTGGATGAGGATAGGGTGAGTGGCAGGCAGGCAGGGTGGATGAGGGTAGGGTGTGTGGCAGGCAGGCAGGGTGGATGAGGGTAGGGTGAGTGGCAGGCAGGCAGGGTGGATGAGGATAGGGTGAGTGGCAGGCAAGGTGGATTAGGGTGAGTGACAGGCAGGGTGGATGAGGGTACGATAAGTGGAATTTAGGGTGAATGAGGGTGAGTGGCAGGCAAGGTGAATGAGTGAGTGGCCGGTAAGGTGAATGAGTGAGTGGCCGGTAAGGTGAATGAGTGAGTGGCAGGCAAGGTGAATGAGTGAGTGGCAGGTAAGGTGAATGAGTGAGTGGCAGGCAAGGTGAATGAGTGAGTGGCAGGTAAGGTGAATGAGTGAGTGGCAGGTAAGGTGAATGAGTGAGTGGCAGGTAAGGTGAATGAGTGAGTGGCAGGTAAGGTGAATGAGTGAGTGGCAGGTAAGGTGAATGAGTGAGGGGGTGACTGGCAAGGTGGTCAGGTGGGTAGGCAGGAGCTGAGGGCTGAGGGTAAGTGAGACTAATGGACGCCCAACTCAGGTGAAAGTTTGATGAAAAAAAAAAAAAAAAAAAAAAAAAAAAAAAAAAAAAAAAGACAAATGAATGTAGACAACCAGGAGGGAGGGAAGGAAGGAAAGAAAATATGCCGTGGCTTTTTTCATAAGACATTTTATGCTTATATATATATATCGAATTGGAGGCTATTTATTCCTCAAAACTATGTGTAAAGAAACCAAGCTCTCTTTTAACACCTGGTACTTTCCTTCTCTCATCAACATGCATACCCCGACCCAGAGGACTCCCAGTGATTCTAAGAGCACAAAATGATTCAATTCATAGTACAGAAGTAGCCCTGACCACCGTGTTACAACCTCAATTTCGACAATTCGCTGGCGTACCTGCGTTGTCGAGTTGGATACACTGAATGAGAATGCACACGACGAGATGGGAACAACGACAGGAAGGGACAAGGAAGGGAGGAGTGAGGGGGAGGGGGGCGGGAAGCTGGGTGGGAAGTTGCAAGAAGATAGAGAGACAGAGGCATGGCGAGACAGAGAGGAGGGGAAGGGGTTTAATTGAGAGAAGCAGCGGAGGAGGAGGGAATAAAGGAGAAGAGAAGAATGAAGTGAAAGAGTGAGATGTAGGTAGGAAGAGAAGGACAAGAAAGACAGAATAAAACTTGGATGAAAAGGAAGAGAGAAAGAGAAGGTGGAGAAAAAGAAGTGAGGCTGAATTAAGCTTGGTGAGGAGAAGGAAGAGAGGAGGAGAAGAAGAAGAAGAAGAGAGGCTGAATAAAGCTTGGTGAGGAGAAGGAGAAGGAAGAGAGGAGGAAGAGGAGGAGGAGAAGAGAGGCTGAATAAAGCTTGGTGAGGAGAAGGAGAAGGAAGAGAGGAGGGGGGAGACAGAGGATAGGGCCGACTGCACTGGGATGGGCGTCTGTGGAAATTGTTGGGCGATTACAGGGCTGAAATGTTGACGCGGCTACAGGCCCAGTCCGCCGTTGGCACTTGACTTTATTTCACAGTACAGTAATTAGCGTTTGGTGCCTCCCGAGTCGTCATAGTCCAGAGTCTCTTGTATAGTGTGTTGTGTTGTGTTGTGTTGTCTCTAAGTCTGTTTGTTTAACTTTATCTCTCTTTTCTTCCATCCTTTTATGAAGTTCCTATTTAACATGCCTACCTCTTTTATGTGTGTGTGTGTGACTGTGTGTGTGTGTGTGGTATATGTGGTAATGTGTGTGTGTGTACGGTACATGGTAGTGTGTGTGTGTATGTATATGCGGTACATGTGTGTGTGTGTGTGTACGGTACATGTGTGTGTGTGTGTGTGTGTGTGTGTGTGTGTGTGTGTGTATGTGTGTGTGTGTGTGTGTGTGTGTGTGATTCAGCTCAGGTGTTGGGCTTGATGACGTGTTGAGAGTGCAGGAATGTAGTACGTACGTCAGGGTGTTGTGTTGGTTGGTATATTGGAAGGCTACCGAATCCTCCCAACTGTACCAGAAAACAGATGCCCTCAATGGTACTAATAGGGGATTTGTTTCGTGGCATAGCTTAGAGGAATCAGAGACCAACCAATTCTCCAACCACAGAAACTCCCCTTATAATTAACTTGGTATTATTCTCTCCTTGTATTCTCACATCTACATTTTTCTTTGCACTTCATTCATTTCCCTTGCCTTCTCACATTCTCTCTTTTTTTTTTTTTTTTTTTTTTTTTTTTTTTTTTTTATTCCTGTTCCTCTGTCTTTCCACTAACAAGCATCCTTCCCACCCTTTCCATCTTACATAATTATCATACCCATTAATTTCAATTTTATTCTTATCGCTCACACCTATTCTTCCACCTCTCTTCACACTTCATCTCCCATCTCTTTCGCACACACACACACACACACACACACACACACACACACACACACACACACACACACACACACACACACAAACAAACAAACAAACAAACAAACAAACACACACACACACACACACACACACACACACACACACACACACACACACACACACACACACACACGTCCCTAGCTCCTCACACCTCAACCCACCTCTCGCCCAACATCCCCCCCACACCCCACACCCCACTCTGCAACCCCCCCCCCCACAGGCGCCCCCAAAAGAAGCCCCATTCAGCCGTGCCGGGACACAAAATCCTGGGGGGGGGGGAGGCATGGGGGGTGGGGGGGGTGGAGAAGGGCGAGGCGAGGTTAGGTCTGCAGGGCATGTCACGGACCAGCCAAGGTTGAAGTCTACATCTGACAACTTTTAGAGACGCGCTCCACTACACGACGATGAAGACGGACTCTGTAGGGGAAGGGGGGTGGTGGAGAGGAAGAGGAGGGAGAGTAGTATAGTGTAGGGTAAAAAAAGATGGTGTAGGAGGGGCAGGAAGGAAGGGGGGAAGAAGGAAGAAAGGGAGGAAATCAGTATGGTGGATGAGGGGCAGGAGGGAAAGGGGAAAATGGTAGGTAAAAAGGAAAAAGAGAGGGAGAATACTAGTGTAGGGAAAATAGTATGGTGGAGTAAGGGAAAGTAGAGTGAGTGGGGAGGGAATAAAGGAGGGTAAGGGAGGAAAGAGTGGGATTTAAAGGGAAGTGTAGTGAAAGAAGAGAGCGAAGTGGGGACAGACAAAATAGGCAGACTCTTTTTGTGGAGATATGTTGCAAGCAGGCAGGCAGGCAGGCAGGCAGGCAGGCAGGCAGGCAGGCAGGCAGGCAGGCAGGCAGGCAGGCAGGCAGGCAGGCAGGTAGGTAGGCAGGCACAAAAGCACCTTGCATGTCAAGACATAATTTTCCTACCTACCGTATTTTTATCGTCAAATGATGTAATGAGGCGAGGGTGGGGATGCAAGAGAGAGAGAGAGAGAGAGAGAGAGAGAGAGAGAGAGAGAGAGAGAGAGAGAGAGAGATTAATATAGCATAATACAATGTATGATTTTATCACAACCAATATTTTGGAATCTACAGTAAATTTAGTGACTGATGTTCTTAGTTTTATTATATAAATGTATTACTTTTAAGTTTATGGAACCCTATGTAAAGATTGATGGCTTATAAATGTTTTCTAGGACAGATAATTATTACAAATGTTCCTAACTAATGATCCTTTTCATTATTATTAATTACTTGCTAAGTACATATGCATATGTGATATAGACGTGGAATATTGAACGCGTCCTTAATTAATCACATGTAAATTAGCACCATGACAGAATGAAAAAAAATAACTAACATGTTTTCTTAATTAAATACATACAGATAATTTGTCATGACAGTCAGGAATCTAACATGTGTTTTTTCTCCTTCCTCAGGTGAGTTGGCTCTCAGCGTGCCTTCAGGTGTTCACACAGGTGTACCCACGACCTCTCCCTCATGCCTGTCTCTGGGTATTTCCTCGGATGTGTGTATATGTGTGTGTGTGTGTGTGTGTGTGTGTGTGTGTGTGTGTGTGTGTGTGTGTGTGTGTGTGTGTGTGTGTGTGTGTGTGTGTTGAGGCAAAGTACGAGTATTTTCGTATGTATAAGAGTGTCAATGTATGTATATCAGGCAGTGTCTACAGTATGAATGTATGTATATATGTATGTGTGTGTGTGGTGAGGTGAAGGAGACGAGTGCAGGGACCCTTCGCTCCTGAGTACTTCAACCCTCTGATACTGGTGGTGGTGGTGGGCGTCTCAACGTAGGTGGCTTTACATTCATATTATAGTGGCAGGCAGGAAGCAGTGAGTCGTGCCACACCTTCCCTCTAGGCTAAGGTGTAGTATAAGAGTATTAGGGGCTGACTGGCAGTGTTGTAGCCCTGTGTATTGAATAGTGGGCAGTATAAATTGGCTTTAGTCTTACGTAAGTTATAATGAGTTCGTGGCTTTGTAAGATTATTTAATGACTATTCAAAGTGGGAAGTGTAAATTTGCTTCAGTCATGCAAGTGTCGTATAAATATAGTGTGTTGAAGGTTATTGTTAATATTATTTGATGGAGTTGAGATGCATTCTGTTTATGTCAATATTTATTATATCTATGTTTATGAATACTTTATTTATGGTAAAAAGATCATCCCTTGTAGATTTGGGGGGTCTAGATGGCACCTCCCCCTTCCTACCTCCTCCCACAAAGGTACTCAGGAATTTCTTGGAAGCACTATAGTTGCCTGACTTACTAACTCACTGTCTCTGTGTTTGTCTGGTTATCTGGGTGGCTGGCTGGCTAAGGGTAGTGGGGGGAGTGAGGGCAAGTGTTCACCCAACCAGTCAGCCAAGCCTCTCGCCCACCCCTCATTAACATGCATAATCTCCGAATCCCTAACTTATCGAGGCATGAAATTGGTGTGACCACGGAGAGGCGGCGGCGGCGGCATGCAGGCATCTGTGTGTGGCGAGTGAGGTGGACCTTGCCCGCTCGCCCTTCACCTCCACCTCCTCCACCACCACCACCACCACCTTCACCACCACCACCTTCACCTCCTCCACCACCACCACCACCTCCTCCACCTTCACCTCCTCCACCTTCACCTCCTCCACCTTCACCACCACCACCACCACCACCTTCACCACCTCCTCCTTCACCTCCACCTCCACCTCCTCGTCTTGTAATGTCTCTCATACTAGTTAAGTACTTTTGGTAAAATTATCTAAGGGCTACAATTTCCTTCCAACTATGTGAAGAAACAGACCACATATTGTGTTATGGCTAAGGTAGTTTGTTGCTTTGAAGAGTTTGGAGGAATCATGTCATTGTACACAACCGAGGGAAAAGATAACCAACCTTCGGGCAGGCCACAACAATGTCCTTGAATATGGTGAGTCCTTAGTAATCCGGTCAGCACACCCTTCCTGTCATCGCCCTTACCTCGTCCACACTCCTCTTGCTGGTTGATTCGTTGTTTGTTTGGTTGATTGGTTGGTGGGTCGGTTGGTTAGATGGTAGGTTAGTTGGTAGGATTGTTGGATGGTGGGTTGGTTGGTTGGTGGTTGGTAGGATTATTGGTAGGTTGGTTGGTAGGTTGGTGGAATGGTTGGTGGGTTGGTTGGTAGGTTGGTAGGTTGGTTGGGAGGCTTGTTGGTCAGTGGGTTGGTTGGTGGGTTGGTAGGATGGTTAGTAGGTTTGTTGGTCAGTGGGTTGGTGGGTTGGTTATAATTATGATTGTTTTTTTGGTTGATTAGTTGTTAGATGGGTTGATTTTATATAGTTTGCTTAATCGATTGTTTGTTTAGCTGGTTGTATGATTGGTTGAAAAGAAGGAAATTTTTTTATGTGTGTTTGGGCTTAATGTTGTTACTGTTGTTTTGTTAATTTTCCACGAGTAAAACATTGGCATAAACATTCATTGTACTCAACCCACTAAAACTACAGCATCCATTTTTACAAAGTATATATAAATGAGAATCTCCTAGCCTAGAGTCGACCCCTTCCCATCAACACAACATTAACTAAGTCTTATCATTATTCTCTTCTTCCATTCCAACCATTCCTCAGCTCACCGAGAATTACTTTTTATTCCCCTTTTTATAGTTTCATTTCTTATTCAGTCACTCGGGACTAATAAGGGAAAGGAAACTGTAATTGCTTAATCGAACCCTGGGCATGTGGGATCATTGCTCTATTAACTAGCATGCGGTCGAGGAGAGAGGGAGTGTAACAGACGCACCACCGCTTTTAATCCAAGTAAAAAAATACAAGGCTAGCTTCTGCATGTGTAATTTCATGGTTTGGAATCGAGGAAGGAGACGGTTCAGCAGCAGCAGTCAGTGAGTGTCTCGTGTATTAATTAAGGGGATAATATTGTCTTGTTGTTGTTGGTGGTTGTGGTGGTGGTGTTGGTGATTTGGAGGACTGCTGATGCCTCCAAACTGTGGTACAAAACAGACCTCGTGATTGGCTACCCATGTACTGAGGCAGGGAAGAGGTGTGAGGTGAGGAGAGGAGGTAAAAAAAAAACATCTGAAAACAATGAAAGGAAGGAAGGAAGGAAGGAAGAAGAAAATGTTGGTACAGTACGTGACCATGACTATTTTACAGACTCCTTCATTCCTTCCTTCCTTCCTTCCCTCCTTCCTTTCTTTCTGTCTTTCACACGGTCGCACTAAATCCGCTGGACCATCAGATCATTTGTAATCATAATAACAATAATATTCGACTTCTCATCTGTTCGAGTATCGTTATTATCGTTTCTAATTTCCTGTCCCAATACAGTATAAATTTTTTTGCTTCACACTTTTCGTTCCCGACCTGACTCACGCTCTCTGTAAACTTGCTCACTCACTCTCCCTTCCTTTCACTCACTCTCTCCCTTCCTTTCACTCACTCTTTCCCTTCCTTTCACTCACTCTTTCCCTTCCTTTCACTTTCTTTCCCTTCCTTTCACTCTCTCTCCCTTCCTTTCACTCACTCTCCCTTTCTTTCACTCTCTCCCTTCCTTTCACTCACTCTCCCTTCATCTTTTCTTATCACTCTCCCTGAAACACTTACACTCTCTCTTCCCCATCCTCTCTAATTTACTCACTCCCTCTCTCTTCTTTTTATCACTCTCCATGACACACTCTTACACTCCCTCTATTCCACCCTCGCCACCTTAGCCCTCTCACTCTGTCTTTCCCTCTCTCCTTCACCCACATCCCCAAACATTAATTAAGAGGACAATTAATTCACTTTTGTCACATTGGAGTGCCTTGATTCCTCCAAAGTAAGCCAGGGAACAGGACCAGATGAACAAAAAATAATGGTGTTCTGTTGCTTGGAATAGTTTGGAGGTTTCATACAGTTGCTCCAGATTTACCAACACAAAATTTCCCCCCCTCGTTAATCCTGTCTCCCCACATCAAGAAAAACTCACCCACATCGAGTCTCTCTTATTTTGTTGCAGCACACGAAGCCTCTATGTTATGTTATGCTGCTTGATTCGTACATGTTATTGAGTGTAATTAGTATGTTGCGTCAGACCTCCGTGCCGTCACCATCACCGCCGCCGCCGCCGCTTCCTCCTCCTCCTCTTCCTCCTCCTCCATTCCATTCTCTTCTTTTTCTGATTTTTCCTCTTTCCTTTTATTTTTATTTTTTCGTATCTTTCTTCCTGTTTTTATTTAGTGATCGGTTTCTTTCTCTATTCCTCCTTCTCCTTCTATATCCTTCCTTGTCTTTCTTTTCCTTCTGCGTCGTCATCCTCCTCCTTCTCCTCTTCCCCTCTCTTACTCTATCTCTATCTCTCTTCCTCCCTCTCTCTCTCTCTCTCTCTCTCTCTCTCTCTCTCTCTCTCTCGTCTGACCCTCCACATACACCCTGACTGGCAGCCTGGGTTAGAAATCTTGTCCCCCACTTTTCATCACATTCTCCCCTTCTCCTTTTCCTGGAATATTTTCTTCACTGGTCTTTCCATCCATCTATTTATTGTTCCTCCACTGATGGCCTCTCTCTCTCTCTCTCTCTCTCTCTCTCTCTCTCTCTCTCTCTCTCTCTCTCTCTCTCTCTCTCTCTCTCTCTCTCTCTCTCTCTCTCTCTCTCTCTCTCTCTCTCCAACCACAACTCCCCCCACCCCCCCCCTACCACTTACTACAACAACCACCATCAACAACAACAACAACAACAACCATCCACTCTACTCCCCTCTGATGGCTTCCAGTTACCCCCACCCCCCCCCACCCTCCTCTTTTGCTCCCCTTACCTCCATCCACCCCCACCCCCCCCACTCCCCCCCACCACCACACTTGCCTTAAAAATAAACCCCGGAGCACAAGGTATAAATAATGCCCCCTGCCCCCCCCTACCTCCCCCCCCCCCAACGACGGGTTCCATCAGAGCTCCCTAAGTTATAACAGCGCCATTTACTGCTAAGAGTCGTTAATTTTTGCCCCAGCTCCCGCGAGAAAGCCGACGATTGAGCAGCATTTATGAGCGGGCTATGGCTTCGGGGATCTGGGAGAGAGAGAGAGAGAGAGAGAGAGAGAGAGAGAGAGAGAGAGAGAGAGAGAGAGAGAGAGAGAGAGAGAGAGAGAGAGAGAACTATAAGCGAGGGAGGGAGTGGGTGAGTAGGTGGGGTGGGTGGGTAGGAACGAGGATTTTTTGAGGGAAGGATGGAAGAATTGTTGGTAGGATTTTTGAGAAGGGTGTGTGGGTGGGTAGGAACGAGGATATTTTTTTTTGAGGGGAGGGTGAATGTGATGGAAGGATGGAAGAATTGTTGGTGGTAGGATTTTTGAGGTGAATAAAATGGAAGGATGGAAAGAGTGATCGTTGGATTTTGGGGTGAATGAGATGGAAGGATGGAAGTGTAGTTCGTAAAATTTGAGGTTGAGTTATATTGAAGGAAGGATTGTAAGGATAGATTATTTTATACTTGTGATTTGAGTGAAAGAAAATGTAAGAGAAGATGAAGTGTAAAAAATATAGGCACAGTAAAATAAAATGATTGAGGAACACAGAGAAAGAAAGAGTATGAAACAGATAGAGAAAGGGAGGGGATGAGGGAGGAGAAGGGAGAGAGAGGAAGGGAGGAAAGGGAGGGGATGAGGAAGGTAGGAGGGAGGGGATGAGGAAGGTAGGAGGGAGGGGAAGGGAGGAGGGAGGGGAAGGGAAGGGATGAGAGAGAGGAAGGGAAGGGAAGGGAGGGGATGAGGAAGGTAGGAGGGAGGGGATGAGGAAGGTAGGAGGGAGGGGATGAGGAAGGTAGGAGGGAGGGGAAGAGAGGAAAGGGAGGGGATGAGGAAGGTAGGAGGGAGGGGATGAGGAAGGTAGGAGGGAGGGGATGAGGAAGGTAGGAGAGAGGGGAAGGAAGGGACGGGATGAGAGAGAGGAAGGGAGGAAAGGGAGGGGATGAGGAAGGTAGGAGGGAGGGGATGAGGAAGGTAGGAGGGAGGGGAAGGGAGGAAAGGGAGGGGATGAGGAAGGTAGGAGGGAGGGGAAGGGAAGGGATGAGAGAGAGAAAGGGAGGAAAGGAGAGACAGTTTACAAGAGGACTAGGATGGAGAGGGCAAGAAGGAGGTGAAGTTATGGTACTGCTGATAATTTTTTCCAATGGCCTAGAGAGGTCGATACGGAAGCCCTTGGAGAGAGAGAGAGAGCGAGAGAGAGAGCGAGAGAGAGAGAGACGAGGAGAGAGAGAGAGAGAGAGAGAGAGAGAGAGAGAGAGAGCGCCACCACATGTTATATAGGAATCCAACAGCAACAGCTCCGTCAATGTCATCGCTATCATTATCATCATTAATCATCATCTTTATTTAATTGTTGATGTTGGTTATTATTATTATTATTTTCATTTTCATTTTCATTTTTAGTATTACTGTTATTATTATTATTGTTATTATTATTAAATTTCTCCGTAGCTTAGTAGTAGTATTAGTAGTAGTAGTAGTAGTAGTAATAATAGTAGTAGTAATTAATATTATCATCATTATTATTTTAAAACCAAACATGACTCACTCCTCATCGATCTTGGAGTGTGTGTTCCTTGTTTTATGTGTGTCGTTTGCTTACTTGTCAGTGGTCGTGTGTAATTAGAGTGTTTGTTTGTGTCAGCGTGTACGGAGGCTCTGTCTGTCTGTCTGTTTGTCTGTCTGTCTGTCTGTCTGTCTCTAATTGTGTATGTAAGAATATATAGTCCAGTATTCTGTGTTTATATTGATAAGTTGTGTGTGTATGTTTCGTATATATGTTTGTGTGTGTGTGTGTATATATATATATATATATACGTGTATGTATGTATGTATGTATGTGTGAAATGTACATGTGTGTCCATGTTTGTGTGTGTATATTTGTGTGTTTACTTGTTGTATGTATGTTTGTTTGTCTGTATACCAGTGTAAAATGTACATGTGTGTGTGTGTGTGTGTGTGTGTAATATGTACATGTGTGTGTATGTTTGTGTGTGTGTGACCCAAGCCTTTTTCAACATTTCCCCGCCGTACGTGACCATGAAGACGATGATCAATTTGTACAGGTATGCAAATGGCGGGTCCCGAAACAATAGCAACATAAATCTTGCTAATTAGTTCCAGGGCTCTCCTTTCCATCACGGGCGAGACGTCTTTCATCATCCCTCCTGTCACACCCAGAGGTGATAATAAGCGCCTATCCTCCGTTTTCCGTCCCACCTTCCATCTCCTCTTACTCCTCCTCCTCCTCCTTCTTCTCTGTCTCTCTGTATCTCTCTCTCTCTTCCTTGGCCGTCCCACCTTCCATCTCCTCTTACTCATCCTCTCCTCTGTCTCTCTGTCTCTTGGCCGTCCCTCCTGTTCTCTCCTCTTCCTCCTCTGTCTCTCTGTCTCTCTTCCTTGGCTGTCCCTCCTGTTCTCTCCTCCTCCTCCTCTCCCTTCCTCTGTCTCTCTGTCTCTCTCTCCGTTTGCCGTCCCTCCTGTTCTCTCCTCCTCCTCTGTTTGCTGTTTGAATGTCCTTTGTATTCCTTTGTATTCCTCCTCTCCCTTCCTCTGTCTCTCTGTCTCCCTCCTTCCATCTCCTCTTACTTCTACTCCTCCTCCTCTCCCTTCCTCTGCCTCTCTTTCCCATGGCCATCCCTCCTTCCATCCATCTCTTACTCCTCCTCCTCTCACTTATTCTGTCTCACTCCCTCACGATGTCTTACCCTCTCATTCTTCTATCCCTGTTCCTTCTCTCTCACTCACACTCACAACATTCCACCTGCTCTCCCTCTCTCCATATTTTCCCTCTCTCTCCCAGCCTCACTCACACTCCCCCTCCTCCCACCTCTTCATTCATTTACCCCTCTTGTTCTCCCTCTCCCAGCCTCACTCACTCACTCTCCCACTCACTCTCCCTCGGTAACTTCATCCTTATCCTGCATTTTATCTCTCTTTCTTTATTATTTTCCCTCCCGTGGTATCTTGTTAGTCATTATTCTTTTCTTTTATCCCAAACGACTCCCTCCTCCTCCTCCTCCTCCTCCTCTTCCTCCTCCTCTTCCTCCTCCTCCTCATCCTCCTCCTACTCCTTTTCTTCTTCCTCCTCCTCCACCACATCTTTCTTGTATTTTTTTTCTCTTTCCTCCTCCTCATTCCTCCCCTTTTTCATACACGTCTCTCCTACTCCACTTACTCCTTCTCATTCCTCCCTTTTTTCATGCATGTCTTCCTCCTCCTCCTACTCCTCCTCCTCCTCCTCCACCTCTTCCACCTCCTCCTCCTCCTCCTCCTCCTCCTCCTCCTCCTCCTCCTCCTCCTACTCCTCCACCTCCTCCACCTCCACCTCCACTCAGGGAAGAAGCTGCACCACCCACCGCCTTCTAAGTCTTCGATCTGATCTCCACATTTTCTCAATCACGCCACATTGCGACCCTGAATTAAAGCCCATTTTTCCTTCCGCTGTTATTTTTTCCTCTTTGGGAAACGTGGAATGATGTTAATATTTCAGCTTTATGTTATTTGTATTTACCTTCTCTTCTTCTCTTCCTCTTTCTCTTTCCCACTTCCTGTTACTCTCTCCTTTGTTTTCCTTCTCATCTTTCCTCCTCCTAGCTCCTTCTCGTCTTTCTCTTATTCCTTCTCATCCTTCTTCTCTTCCTCCTTCTCTTTCCCACTTCCTGTTACTCTCTCCTTTGTTTTCCTTTTCATCTTTCCTCCTCCTACCTCCTTCTCTTTCTCTTATTCCTTCTCATCATTCTTTTTCTTTCCTGCTCTCGGTAATTATCTGTCATTTGTTCTACTCATATTTATCCATGTAATTTTCCTCTTCCTCCTCCTTCTCTTTAATTATTCTTATCCTACTTTTCGTGTTGTGAGTTAGATCATAATTTTATACCCCAGAAGCAGCCTCGTCGGGACCATTGAATCTGTTGCTCTTTAACATCCTTTCTAATCGCTTCTTCTCGTGTTCCTTTTCCCTCCCTTTTCATTCTTCCTCCATTTTGTTCCTCCTTGTTTCTCCCAATTTTCTTTCCACTCCAATTTCTCTTTATCCCACGTAATTATATTCCTTCCTTATCTCTGTCATCTGTGTCTGTTTGAATGTCTTTTATGTTATTTAATCTATTTCCTCATCCATTCTTCCCTCCTTCTCAACTCTCCTTCCATCCACTTACTCCTTCTTCCCTCCTTCCATCCACTTACTCCTTCTTCCCTCCTTCTCAACTCTCCTTCCATCCACTCACTCCTTCTTCCCTCCTTCTCAACTCTCCTTCCATCCACTCACTCCTTCTTCTCTCCTTCTCAACTCTCCTTCCATCCACTCACTCCTTCTTCCCTCCTTCTCAACTCTCCTTCCATCCACTTACCCCTTCTTCCCTCCTTCTCAACTCTCCTTCCATCCACTTACCCCTTCTTCCCTCCATCCAACCCATCATTTTCCCTTCCTTTCCTCCCTTCCACTCACCCCTATATTCCCTCCATCCCATCAGTCTTCCCTCCCCCCCTCCCCCCCTACCCTCCCCACACCCCATATTCCCTCCATGCCATCAGTTTTCCCTTCCCCCCCCCCCCCCACCTAACCCTCCTCATTCCTCCCTCCTCTGCACTTTCCTCTTCACCCCCTAACCCTTCTTACTCCCCCCTCCTCTCCTCCCCCCTCCTCTCCTCCCCCCTCCTCTCCTCCCCCTCTAACCCACCCTCCTCCCTCCTCTCCTTCACCCCCAACCCTCCTTACTCCTCCCTCCTCTCCTCCCCCACTAACCCACCCTCCTCCCTCCTCTGCTCCCCCACTAATCCTCCTCACTCCTCTCCTTCACCCCCAACCCTCCTTACTTCTCCCTCCTCTCCTCCCCCACTAACCCACCCTCCCTCCTCCTTCCTCTGCACTCTTCTCTCCTTCTCCTCCATAACCATATTCATCCCCCTCCATCTCTCCATCCCATCACCATCCGTTCCTCCGTTCTTTCCACTCCAGCCCTCCTTCCCTCTGTCTGCTCGCCTGCATCTTCCTCTTCTTTATTTCTCCTTCCCTCCTTCTCCTCCTCCTCGCTCCATTCTTCCCATCACGTCACTCTCTCTACCTTCTCGCCACATTCTGCAAATCCCGAAGAGTGGTGGTGGTGGTGGGTGGTGGTGGTGGGGAGGGGTTGAAAGGAGGTTCGTGGGGGGGGGGGGGGCTGGTGGGAGATTTAGAGAGAGAGAGAGAGAGGGAATGAGAGTGAGGGGGAAACAGAAGGAGAGAAAGACAATGCGATATCGAGAGTGGGAAGGAGAGAGAGAGAAAAAAAGGCAAGTACATTTTTATATCTGAGATAAGAAATGGCTCTTGGAAAAGGAGAGAAAGACGAGGAGATTTTGAGAGTGGAAAAGAGAGAGAGATAGAAGACGACTAGATGGTTTTGAGTAAGTAAAAGAAAGAAAAAAAAAGAGAGTAGGCAAAGGAAACTAAAGAGAGAGAGAGAGAGAGAGAGAGAGAGAGAGAGAGAGAGAGAGAGAGAGAGAGAGAGAGAGTGAGAGTGAGAGAGAGAAGGGGGCCAAGGGAGAGGGAGGTCGGGCACTGGAAATGACACGGCCCCACTTCCATCTATATATCTCCCATATTTTTGTGAGCCCGGCATAGCAGCAGCAGGAGGAGTAGGAGTAGGAGCTGGAGTAAGTAAGGAGTAGGAGTAGTAGCAGCAGCAGTAGTAGTAGTAGAGTAGGAGTAGGAGTAAGTAAGGAGTAGTAGTAGTAGTAGTAGTAGTAGGAGCAGGAACGGGAGTAAGTAAGGAGAATTAGTAGGAGTCGTAGTAGTAGGAGCAACAGCAGTAGTAATAAGAGCAGTAGGAGTAGGAGCAGGAGTAAGTAAGGAGTAGGAGTAGTATTAGTAGTAGTAGGAGGAGCAGTAGTAGTAGTAAGAGCAGTAGGAGCATTAACAGGAGTAAGTAAGGAGTAGTAGTAGTAGTAGGAGCAGCAATAGTAGTAATAAGAGCAGTAGGAGCAGGAACAGAAGTAAGTAAGGAGTAGTAGTAGTAGTAGTAGTAGTAGTAGTAGTAGTAGTAGTAGTAGTAGTAGTAGTAGGAGCAGCAGCAGTAGTAATAAGAGCAGTAGGAGCAGGAGCAGGGCCTGAGATAGAGGGTTCTAATATTTTCACGTGTGCATTTATGAGCCTGAGCAGATCTCATTAGTCTGTCGCCTGCCTCCATAAAATCAAAGTCATTGCATAGTGGAAATCATTGCAAGACAGAGTGCATGCGAGTCGTCGATCTGTGTTGGGTAAGGGAAGAGAGAGAGAGAGAGAGAGAGAGAGAGAGAGAGAGAGGGTGGGGGAGTAGGGAAATGTTGGTGGGTTAGCTGCATGGGTGTTGGGTAGGAATGGGGACGTTGGGGAATGGGGAAGTAGATATTGGGAGGATTGGATGGGTGCTGGGGAAAAATTCGACGTGGGTGAGAGGATAGAGAAGGAGAGGTGGGGCTGGGCAGGAAGGGGAATGTTAGCTGGGTGTTGGTGTGGGGGAGAGGATTGGGGGAGGACATGGGATAGAAGGAATAGGTTGATGGAGGGTACAGAGAGAAGGATGTGTTGGGACTGTAGGATAAGCGGTAAGGATTGATGTTTTGGGGAATAGGATGTGAAGATATAGGAGCAAGGATAATGACCTCAATCCCACATATAGAAAGGAATGTAGGATAGAGAGATAAGTGGAGAGAGATGGGAATTTACTTAATGAGCAGGAAAGGATATGGGATGAGGGACATGCAGAAAGAAGTAAAGGAAATGGAGAAGGGGTATGGAAGAATGTGGGATTGGAAGAGGGAGTGGAGGGAGTCTAGGAGGGGAGATGGAGGAGTCTGGGAGGGGGATGGAGAGGATGGAGGAGTCCTGGAGGGGGTTGGAGGATGGAGAGGTCTGGGAGAGGGATGGAGGAGTCTGGGGGGAGAAGGAGAGGTAGTATGGATGGGGATGGAGGGGTCTGGGGGCAGGAGAAGAGGATGGAGGAGTCTGGGGGGAGGAGGAGGGGTAGTTGGTAGGGGGATGGAGGAGTCTGGGGGTAGGAGAAGAGGATGGAGGAGTCTGGGGGGAGGAGAGGTAGTTGGTAGGGGGATGGATGAGTCTGGGGGTAGGAGAAGAGGATGGAGGAGTCTGGGGGGAGTAGGAGAGGTAGTTGGTAGGGGGATGGAGGAGTCTGGGAGTAGGAGAGGTAGTTGGTAGGGGGATGGAGGAGTCTTGGGGGAGGAGGAGAGGTAGTTGGTAGGGGGATGGAGGAGTCTGGGGGGAGGAGAAGAGGATGGAGGAGTCTGGGGGGAGGAGGAGAGGTAGTTGGGAGGGACGGGCAGTGGCTGGACGGCGACATAGAGGCGAGACCACACGTATATATACACTGGAGGATATACACATATACACCACAATACAGTCTCCCTTATATATACCTACCAGGAAATATATGCACCTAACGGGAAGGCATACACATGAGGAAATGCACATTTGTATGCATTTGTGTGTGCAGTGTGTGTGTGTGGGGCAAGTAAGCACACACACACACACACACACACACACACACACACACACACACACACACACACACACACACACACAAACAACTGAATGTATGTACTGAAATATGCGTACACATGCATTACCTCACATCAACAGTAGCACCTTTCCATTGCACGCGAATTCCCGCTTACAACATCGACAACATTAACTCATAAAAGATGGCAAACAGTTCCATCATTTACACACACAAGTATACGGGACCGCTCTGAGCGAAGTAATGTGCCATCCCTTCGCTTGTGAAATACGAAAATAAACGCAGTGAGGTCGAAAAGAAACGTCGGTGGGGGCGGAGTTATGTTTATAGTTATCGTCGTGCGTGTGTTTATGTAACATCCTGGTCGTTTCCATCAGTTCGTTCTCTCAGGGCACCCACCACCACCACCACCACCACCACCAACAGAAGAAGAATAAGCAGCAGCAGCAGACCGTCCTACTCTTTCTTATACACTCTGAGCTCCCTCGTATTGTATTGTTTATTTATTAAGAGTATTAAGGGAAGAGTCTCCTTTTGGTAAATTGGAGGCTACTCATTCCTCCAAACTATGCTAGGAAACAAACACCCTCAATGATATTAATAGGGGATGTGTTTTGTGGCATAGTTTGGAGGAATCAGAGACCTTCCAATTCATCAATAAAAGAATCTCACCTTAATTAACTGGTAAGTTGTTCTAATGCCAATCTCGCTCTCTAATTCATGACTGGTGTTTTCCAAGATCGGTCACTGTTTAATTTTCTCATTATTATCTTTCTGTTAAGTCATACATCGCCGCTATATTGATCTTTGTTCTTTAAGCTAATTCCTGACATAATTTTCTGACTCTCGTTTCCTAATCGCGTTTCAAGATCACTCAACTCACTCACCCACTCTTTCCCGGTCTCATGCTTATGTTTCCAGCACCTACAGACACATCAACTAAATATTATATCCTTACATGTTCCTCTTTCGTCGTATGTCCTCTTGTTTCTTGGCAAGACGTGGGAAAGACGAAGAGAGAGAGAGAGAGAGAGAGAGAGAGAGAGAGAGAGAGAGAGAGAGAGAGAGAGAGAGAGAGAGAGAGAGAGAATATGTGGCTGCTCATCAACACGGTCCTGACTGACTGAATACATGTGACAAGAAGAAGGGTGGGGTTGGGGGGCTAGAGGGGGCGATGGATAGGGTGGAGGGGGCCAGTCTCTTGGTAAACTTTCATTGTTACCACAGCATTTTCTGGCCCGAAGAGGTGGAAGGGGAAGAGGAAGGGGTAGGGGAAGGGGAAGGGGATATTCAAGCAACATTCTATTCTCTCTCCTAAAACCCTCTTCTTCTTCTTCTTCTTCTCCCTCCATCCTTCCCTCCCTCCCTCCCTCCATCCTTCCCTCCCATGCAAGTTTTCTTCCAGACGAGGATTGTATTATAAGGCCACATTCTGTACCTGGACAAGGGCTCATTAGCATGTCTCCGCACTCTGGGTTTTTATGCTGGGGTCCCGGGCAACTACACCCTCGCCGAGCCGTAAATCCTCCATCATTGCACGGTGTGTGACGTAGCCGGGACGGGGCGAGGCACGGAGATGACGGCCCAGCCACCGACCTCACCTCTGCCTCCACCACCTCCATCCACCTCCCGCAGCTTCAGGGAGGGGACTTTTGGGGGCGTCCTACCTGCCTACCTACCACACCTCCGCCTCCATCACCTCCCGCAGCTTCAGGGAAGGGAACTTTTGTTGGGGGGGGGACTCCTGCCTACCAACCTACCTAGCTACCTTACCTGGGGCTCCATCTCCTCCCTGTACCGTACCTTCACCCCCCCCCCCCAGCAGCATCTTCATCTCTCGTACCTCCATCTCCAATTCTCCCTCACCTGGCCCACTCTTCAGCATCTCCACACCTTCACTCTCTATGAATTTTTGAATTGAGGATTAGTAGTTTATGCTAGAACTGAAACACATCCACCACCACCATCATCATCAACAACAACACCAACAACAACAACAACAACATAATCATCATCATCAACACCATCATCATCATCATCAGGAGCAAAATTCCTTCTTCTGCGCCGCCCGCTGAAGTGAGTTTGTGCAAGTAGACGTCGTGAATTAGTTAGGTGTGCCCGGGGTGATGAGGCGGTGACCACAGGCAGCCAAGAACAATGAGGCAAGAGTCACTGGAAGCCATCGTACCGTCGCGTCCTTAACCAGTGTACAGTCAGGGAACAATGTATCTGAACACTTGATTACTGCAGACTGAGGGGAGGGAGGTTGTTGAAAATTTCGTGGTACTTAAGAATATAACAAAATCACCCTTATACCCTGACCATCATTGACTATGGTATTGTCATCTCTATGTATTCGTTTCTTGTTACACGAATATGCAATACAAAAGTCATTCCTCTGTTCAAAATAATGATATACAGACTACTTACTTTTCCCTTTTGTTATTTACTGTTGATTAAGTTACTGAAAACCACCTTAGGTTATCCTCATGACTACAATATATCACAAAACAAACTTCTTCAGTATAGTTGGTGTTTCGTGGCATTGTTTGGAGTACTTTGTAACACCCAATTAACAGACTAACTACATCACTGGGTCCTAAAGTGATTGTGGAGGTACAGTGTTGGTGGTGTTTCGTAGCATTGTTTGGAGTACTTTGTAACCCCCAATTAATAGACTAACTACATCACTGGGTCCTAAAGTGATTGTGTGGAGGTACAGTGTTGGTCGGCTGTACCACTCACTGTTCCCGCACACCACCGGCGCCTGTACCGTCCTTGTAAGTGAGGGACAAGGTACATACAAGACGCGGCCTGGGAGTTACAACCACAATTACTGTAACAATGGCCACTGGTTCTAGCCATGGATAATTACCGGTGGTCTTTCTTTCTCTTTCCTTCCCTCCCTCTCCCTCTCTCTCTGCTCCTTTTTTTTTTTTTTTGTTATTTATTTCTTCTTTCTCTTGGATGAACAACGAAGGAGACAGCAACAACAGCCACCCCACCCCCTCCCCATCCTCTCATACGTCCTGCATCCCCCCCCCCAACCAGCCTTCCACTACCCCTATCCTCCCCTCCACTACCCCCTTCCTTCCCTTCAGTACCCCTTCTTCACTACCCCCTTCCAGCCAGCTTAACAACCTGCAACACCACCACAACACGCCCCGAAGAATGTTGGGCGACACTCACTACCACCACCAGTACTACCACCATATCCAACTACTTCCCCACTACCCTTATTAACATGGCCCTACTCACCACTACCAGTACTACCCCCACCATATCCAACTACTTCCCCACTACCCTTATTAACATGGCCCTACTCACCATTACTAGGACTAGGCTACCATCTCCGCCACCACCAGCATTACTACTACTGCTACTACTACCACAACAACACTACAACTATTACCAAATCCCTACCACTACTGCTAACAACTATTACCTCACAACCATTCTTCGTCATGCATGCTTTTCTTTCACTACCACCACCACCACCACCACCACCACCACCACCACCACCACCACTACTACTACTTCCTTAAGACCTTAGTACATACACTGTTTTCACGACCCCCTCTTCAAAGCCTTCATAATATATTCCTTCACCACCTCCTTACTCTCAAAGGCCTTCGAACCAACACACACTCATTCACCATCACAACAACCACCACCACCACCACCATCTCCTTTTTAAGTGCCTTCATATATACTCCTTCTTCATCATCACTTCTTCTCCTCCTCCTCCTCAAGGCCTTCGTACAAACCCCTTCGTCTCAGGCCAAAACACAGTGCACTCAACCCTAAACAAACCTCCTTGATAACACCTTGATGGTAACTCCACGTTTTATGATGCTCATCCCAGACGTAACAGCGCCATCAACGCACTTCATTAGCGGCGAATCGGGTCGTGCGTCTGTTCTCTTCCCACCACCACCACCACCACCACCACCACCACCTCCTCCTCCACCATCAAGACCTCTTCCACCATCACCATCACCACCACTACCTCCTTCACCATCACTACCCCCAGTTCCACCACCTCCTCCATCACTACCTCCTCCACCATCACCATCACCACCACCAAGACCTCCTCCACCATCACCACCCCTTCCACCACCTCCTCCATCACCACCACTACCACCATCACCATGAGAAAAGAACAAGGAAAAAGAAGAAAGCAATAAAACAGCAACAAAAGTAATAACACCACTGCCACCATGTACCATCACCATGAAAGAAAGAGAACAAAGAGAACAGAACAACAGCAATAAGTCCAAGCAATAGTAACAATAATAGTAGTACAGTACCACAAACCCATCACCCATAACAATAAAATAATATGACTACTACCATCATCACCACCACCACCAAAACAATAACAACAACTTTATTACCACCCCTCCCAACACTACTAACAACAATAACAACAACAACAACAACATTACTACCACCCCTTCCAACACTACTTCAAACAACAACAACATTACTACCACCCCTTCCAACACTGCTTCTAACAACAACTACAACATTACTACCACCCCTCCCAACAATAACAACAACAACATTACTACCTCCCCTCCCAACACTACTACTAACAACAACAACTACAACAACAACAACAACAACATCACTACCACCCCTCCCAACACTACTTCTAACAACAACATTACTACCACCCCTCCCAACACTACTTCAAACAACAACAACAACAACAACAACAACCCCTAAACAAGAACAAGACTCCCCGGGCCTCACTCATCAACGGCAGGGGAAGGAGGTGGTGGTGGTGTCGTCACGCCTCTTTGTCTCACTGTCTTTGTAGATGCACATGAGGAATACACTCGACTCCTTTTATACATGGCCTTCCCTGCCTTCCGGGGGTACTGGCTGGCTGGCTGGTTAGTTTGCTGGCTGGTTGACTGGTTAGTTTGCTGGCTGGCAGGCTGGTTAGTTTGCTGGCTGGTTGGCTGGCTGGTTGGTTGGCTGGTTAGTTTGCTGGCTGGCAGGCTGGTTAGTTTGCTGGCTGGTTGTTTGGTTAGTTTGCTGGCTGGTTGGCTGGTTAGTTTGCTGGCTCGCTGGCTGGTTAGTTTGCTGGCTGGCTGGCTGGTTAGTTTGCTTGCTCGCTGGCTGGTTAGTTTGCTGGCTCGCTGGCTGGTTAGTTTGCTGGCTGGCTGGCTGGTTAGTTTGCTGGCTGGCTGGCTGGCTGGCTGGAGACACCAATTACGTCGGCTCTGGTGCAGAAAGAAAAGCACCTGTTCCACTCGTTCAAAAGGGATCGTCGCCGCTGTTACGCCATTAGAAGCTAGTCGTCCCACCTCCTCCTCATCATCATCATCATTTTCATCATCCAAATCTTTTTCTCACACTCCCCCTTCACCATAATTCCCATTCCTCTTATTCTCACTCATGATCATCACCATCTACCTTAGCTTTTCCCCCATCAATTTTATTGCCTCCTAAATAAGGTCGATCAGGTCACTCGTTGGTGTTGGCAGTGTAGGCAATTTATTTTTAATTTATTTGATATTATTTTATATTGTTAATCTATTTTTTTTTTTTTTTTTTTTTTTTTTTTTTTTTTTGTGTGTGTGTAAGTATTTTTTTTTTTTTTCTATGTCTCAGTTAGGGGACCACGGTAAACCCCACGAGTCCAAGCGAAGTAAATCTCACCCAATAAACGGAAGGATGAGAGAGAGAGAGAGAGAGAGAGAGAGAGAGAGAGAGAGAGAGAGAGGAATTAGTTACTCGTGCCCCTTTTTCATTCTGAGAGCATCTGGTTCGGGTATGTGTGTGTGTGTGTGTGTGTGTGTGTGTGTGTGTGTGAGTAAGGTAAAGAAAGATAGCCACGCATGTATTATTATTTACTGTGGGGGTGTGAGTGTTGGTTGGCCGGGTGTAAATTGCCCTCAAGGTGACCAAGCCAACAGCAAGCACCCAGCCCATCACACCAAGGTTCCTCACATAAACGCAAGGGAATGAATGGTACGATAGAAAAAAAAAAAAAAAAAAAAAAAAAAAAAAAAAAAAAAAAAAAAAAAAGAGGGAAAAATTAGTCCTTCCCCTCTTCCTCCTTTTCCTCTTACTCTTTGACCTCCTTATTTTCTCTTGCCTCCCTCATGTTATATTCCTTTCCTCTCGATTCTCATTCTTTATCATCTTCCTCCTCTTCTTTGTCTATTTCCTCATTTTGCTCCTTTTTGCTTCTACCCTTTCCTGTATTTCTTTTCCTCCTCCTCCTCCTCCTCCTCCTCCTCACAAAGCCTTCGAACGAGCCTTTCCCCTGGCGGAGAGAGAGAGAGAGAGAGAGAGAGAGAGAGAGAGAGAGAGAGAGAGCACCAGAGGAAAGTCATCAGGATATTTTATTCCTTTCACATTCACAGTTCCATTCTGGTCGGTGCAATTATCACCCAAGGTCCGGGGCTCATTACGGCGCGACTCTCTCTCTCTCTCTCTCTCTCTCTCTCTCTCTCTCTGACTTTCGTTCACTCTTACTGTATAGTCATCTCCCGGCATAACGAGCACTGCAGGGCATATTTTCCTTCGTCCTTTGGTCAGTGTGAAGCTTCCTCGGTCCTCCAGCACAATATCAGAAAAAAAAAAAAAAAAAAAAAAAAAAAAAACACACACACACACACACAAAATCCCTGAATGTTGACGGAGTATGTCTTCCCCGAGAACGGATACTGAAAGACGAAGGAGATATTTGCTTATAGTGTGATGATGGAGTATTGCAGCGTCGATTGGTGACCTCCGGGGAACGAAAGGAAATGGTAGAGGTCCCCCCGTACTCGTTCCCTACCCCCCTACCCCCGCCCCCTCCCCCCCCCCCCCATTCGTTTACGAGCGCCGGGCAAGACATATTGGACACTCATACGGGGTTTATAATCACATAGGCGGAATCTCAGCCAAAAGTCACACTATAAACAAACTCAACTCTGGAGCGGCAGTGGATTGGGATGGAGGGATAGGGGATGCTGGGGTGAGGATAGGATAGGATAGGATAGGATAAGATAGAAGGGTAAGGGAAGGACGTGTCATGGATAGGATAAGGTGAGATAGGATTAGAATAGAATAGGACGTGTCAGGGATAGGATAGGATATAACAGGATAGGTTAGAATAGGATAGGAAGGAAGGGCAAGAGAAGGACAAGTCATTGATAGGATAGGGTGGGATAGGATTAGAATAGAATAGGATAAGATGGAAGGGCAAGGGAAGGACGTGTCATGGATAGGATAAGGTGAGATAGGATTAGAATAGAATAGGATAAGATGAAAGGGCAAGGGAAGGACGTGTCATGGATAGGATAGGATAGGAAGGAAGGGCAAAGGAAGGACACGTCACAGATAGGATGGGATAAAATAGTATAGAATAGAATAGGATAAGATGGAAGGGCAAGGAAAGGACATATCACCTAGAGAGACATAAAGACAGGTGCCAGAAAAGGGAAGTAAATATAAGTTAATTGTAAAATCCATAAGTAAAATATATAGGAATTGTCAAAAAGAAAAGTTCATAAGGAAAGGTTCAAAAGTAAATGTTTATAAGTAAAATACGAATTGTCAAAAGGAAAAATTCATAAGTAAAATATAGGAATTGTCAAAAGGAAAAGTGAAATGGTGAGTCTCATTCATAATAGGTTGAATATCCGAGTTTACCACCACCAGACAAATGAGGCGAGAGGACTAACAAAAAAATTATAACTTATAGTGTTGGCGAGTGGACATTGATCCTGCAGACTCGCCTCGCCGTCCCTCGCCTTCCCAGGGATTCTTCACCCCGAGGTTTAGTCTGCCGTGACCAGGGTGGCTGACCAGGGCCCATAAAAGGCTTTTAGTACGCCATTATTACGTTTTGATAATGCACTTTGGATCAGACGAAAACCAGCGGGGGTGAGCACAGACGGACCCCCAGCCAGTCACCCAAAGAAAGAGCCCTCCGTAATTTGCCACACCGTTTTTATTTCTTGTCTCTCTGTGCTTCTAATAATTGATATCAACTCCACTTTTTTTTTTCTCTCTCTCTGTGGAATCGGTGATGAACGTCGCCTCGCCGCTCAAGTAATGACCGCTTTTTCCACCGCCCACTCACAGGGTTTTATCAGCACGGGGGTGGGCGGTGTCGGGGCGGTGGGCGGGCTAATTGCAAATATTTTCCTGGTGGAACCTTGGCTGTCTTATCTTTCTTTATCTTGATGGCACATTTTTGCCACTTACGGCCGTGGGATGAGAATCTTGAGCCTGCCAGAGACGTGACAGCCCGGGCCGCCTCCCGCAGGTCCCTTCACTTCTTGGGAAATCTTTTATTATTTCTTAACCTATGATTGTTCGTAATTGCTTCGCCTGGCACCGAGGTTATCACGAGTGATATCTTTTTGTGTTACTTTCCATTTCTTTGTTTTGAGTTCTTTTTATCGGCACATTTTGTAAACGGGTTGAGTCATGGAAGTTTTTATTTATAAATTTGTATTGACAACATCATAACATATAGTGTGATTAGACATGATTATATTTATTGGGTATATATTTCTGTATAACGAGAGTGATTAAGGTGATATAGAAACTAAAACAAAATAGAGAAGGAAAGATAAAGACAAGTCGGAACAGAGACGAAGAGAGGATGACAGAGAGGAGGAGGAGGAGAAGAACAAGAAGAAGGACTGGAGTAAAAGGAGGGAAAACTTGCATAAATGAGGCAGGGAAGGGAAGGGGGGGGGAGGGATGGAGGGTGGAAATGTCCTGTCGAAAGGGAATTGGGAGAAGTGAGAGAGAGAGAGTGAGTGAGTGACCAGTTTGTAAATACAGCCCAAACTACAGTATAGCCGGAGTGGACAGTTCGGCAGAGTAAAGTACAGTACATAACATCCACGGGAACGCCATTTAGTGCTTCATATTGGCTTGGCAGGTGTAGTGCAGAATTTACGACACGAGCAATGTGATGGAGTTTAGCATACCACCTAGTTACTGAGGCCAAATTGAATGTCTGTGTGATTAGCAAAGGTGACGATAATTGTTGGGAATGGAAGGCAGGATGGGATGACGAGGCTGGTGGGTGGTGGGTGAGGAAAAGAGGGAGAGTGGAGGAGTTACTAGTGCCTTGATGGTGGTGGTAGTAGTAGTAGTTGTAGTGGTAGTGGTGGTGGTGGTGGTTGTTATGGTTGTTGTCCTGTCCGATGGTGATGGTAGTAGATAGTTATGGTTAGAATGAGTTTGGTGAAAGCAGAATCTCTTCCTTTTTTCTGTACACACACACACACACACACACACGCCACAGAGAGAGAGAGAGGAGAGAGAGAGAGAGAGAGAGAGAGAGAGAGAGAGAGAGAGAGAGACACACACACACACACACACACACACACACACACACACACACACCAGCAGCCACCCATCAGGAGGAAGCGACAAGGTCTTTCTCCCTCCCTTCTTACGACAGCTGATGATATTGCCCACGGAACAATTAGCCAAGGATGAAATAGAAAATAATATATAAATGCATTAAAACTGAAGGATGAAGAGTGGGTGATGGGTGACAGTGTGTGGTGGGTGAGACAGCGGGTGTTGAGGTTGTTTGTAGTGGGTGGATGTGACAGGGTGGTGGAAAGTGAAGAGTGGGTGGGTGGGAGGGTGGTGGGTCAGACAGAAAGGGTGGTATGTGGTGGTGGTGGTGGTGGTGGTTGGGGAATGGTTGGTGAGTAGTATAGGTAGGATAGTTGACTGAGGGTATAGTTGAGTTGTGTGTGTGTGTGTGTGTGTGTGTGTGTGTGTGTGTGTGTGTGTGTGTGTGTGTGTGTGTGTGAAGCAAGATGATGCATAATTTGTGGTGATTAGGGAGTGACTGATATACTGGTAGGAATAGTATACCTAAATTAATGGTAGGAGGATGGGTACGTGTATGTATGTATGTATGTATGTATGAGTGAGGGTGTGAGTATGGGCGTGAAGAGGTGTGGGCGTGAGGGCGTACGGGTGTGAAGAGGTGTGGGCGTGAGGAAGAAAGGTCACCCCCTTCCCTGTACAGTAATTCGGCGCTAATCATCCGAGTGTGACGGGTGGCATTTGTCTAACCTTTCCGCAACGAGGGGCGGTGGTGATGGTGATGATGATGTGGTGGTGATGGTGATGATGATGGTGGTGATGATGGTAGTGGTGATGATGATGGTGGTGATGGTAGTGGTGATGATGTGAATGTGGCGATGGTACAGATGATTATTATGAAGGCCATTACCATACGAAATGGCAGTAGAAGAGGGAGAAGAAGATGATAGGAAGAAAAGAATATATATGATAATGGTAGTTGAGGAGGAGGAAGAGATGGAAGAGGAAGAGGAGGAGGAGGAGGAGGAGGGGAAGCATTACGTAGTACAAGTAGCAAAAGTAGGAGCTTGTAAGATAGGACACAACACATATATAGAATCAGAAGTTGCAGCAGGAACAGCAGGAGGCGGAGAACAAGATGCGCTGAACACCCCTGCTGGCAGATGTACCAACAAAGGAACAATGAAGGCAGCAGTTGCACGTAGCAGACAGAACAAGTAGCGAGCAACAATACCTGGGTAGGGGAAGCATTGTGTGTTTATAAAGCAACACCAGTTACCTAGGTTGTAAGGTCGGCAAAAAAAAAAAAAGTATTGGAATGTCCCCCTATGGATTATTATATTTAATTTCAATGTAAGGGAGGTTCCAACACTTTTTTGCGACTGTTTATACATTCCATAAGTAGGAAGGAGCATTGGTGGGGTCGTGTGTTGTGGTTGAATTATTGGTGTCTACGTGGCCAAAGAAACAGATCCCCTACTCGTATATTGAAGGGGTCTTTTTTCTGGCATACATTAGAGGAAACAGTAGCTCGGGTAGCACACATAGCGACGCGACCCTACCAACCTGCAACACGGGGAAGGCACAACACAACATTCCATCACCAACTTAAGGGGGGTAAGATACGGGTCGACTGAGATGGAGGCTGGGGATTTCTTCAAACTATCCCACGAAACAGCATCCCTCATTACAGATGCTGTTTTGTAGCACATTTTGGAGGAATGGGGCGTTAGCTATACTATCGGCTATTTGGGGGACTACAGATTCCTCCCCTCCATGCCACGAAACAGAATCCCACAGTATCGATGCTGTTTTGTGACAAGGTATGGAGGAATCGGTATATCCCCCCCCCCCCGGTTCTCCGACAATATCTCAAGCAACTTAAAGACCAGCTCGCTACCTGGACGGAGCATAAAGTGGCAGAATATATTTGACCGATAACTCTGGTGCGCCTCTTACGGTCAATCGCCAGCCTCCGTTACAAAACTAGCGAAAGAAATGGGTGTTGTAAGTCTGGGCAGAGGAGGCAGTGTTGTCGGTGGTGGTGGTGGTGGTGTAGTGGTGGTGGGGGGGGGGAATTGGTGGTGATAGTAAAGACAGTGGTTGGGGAAGTGCGTGATGGAGATGGTGAGATGAAAGTAGTGATGGTGGTGGTAAAAGTGTAAAGAGAGTGGTTGTGGTGGTGATGGTGGTGATATGATATTGATGGTTGGTGATAGTGAAAGTAGTAGTGGGAACAGTGGTAGTGAATGTGAGAGAGTTTTGGTGTAGGTATCAGTGATGGTAGGCAAAGATGGTATGTGGATGAATGGGTGAGTCAGAGAGTGGGGTAAGGGAGGGTGATAGTGAGAGGATGGGTAGTAGTAGTAGTAGTAGTAGTAGTAGTATTAGTAGTAGTAGTAGTAGTAGTAGTAGTGGTGGTGGTGGTGGTGGTGGTGGTTGGTGGTTGGTGGTGATGGATGATGCATGAGTGATGGAGGTTGAGTGAGATGAGGGAATGATGAGGATGATTTGGGTGATGGTCGCTGGGTGGGTGGGTGGTGATGGTGGTGCTGTCGATGATGGTGGAGGTGGATAATGAAAGGTAATGTGGTTATATATGGGGGGAAGAGGATGGTGTATACGAGAAGAGGAGGGGAGAGGAGGGATGGTGTCGTGTATAGGATGTTTTGGGAGGAGGAGGATGTGGTGTGTGTGTGTGTGTGTGTGTGTGTGTGTGTGTGTGTGTGTGTGTGTGTGTGTGTGTGTGTGTGTGTGTGTGTGTGTGTGTGTGTGTGTGTGTGAAAGGAGGAGGCGACAACGAATTAGATTTAGGCATTCTGTTGGTCTTTAATTGGGAGATAACAAGCAGTAGAAGTCGTCACAGCAAGTAGTAACATCAGCAGTGTCAGTAGCAGAAGCAGTCGTCCTCACAACAACAAGCCCGATGATGCCAGCAGTGACGGTATCTATCATTAGCAGGGTGGTGGGGCCGCTAGTATCAGCAGAAGCAGATTTATACTAGCAGGAGCATTTGTAGCGACCTCGTAAAGAGTGCTATCTCCCAGCACCACTCGTAGTCATGGTGTCGCAGCGGGAGGGAAGGGGAGGAGAGGATGGGACAGGGTAGGGTGGGATGGGGTGGGAAATGAGAGGGCAGGGGGACTGAAAGGTATAGGGAAGGAAGGGTAGGACAGAGGAAGGGAGACTGGCAAGGCTAACTCGAACAGGACAGACAGGACAAGGGCAGGGCAGGGCAGGACAGGGAAAGGAACGCTCCCCACCACAGGATAGGACAAGGGTAGGACAGGACAGGCCAGGTTCACCCCACCACAATGAAAGTTGACGCTCGCACCTGCCACAGTTCATCACCCCCTCACCATAATTACTGTCCATCACTCCTCGGCCTCCCTCCCCTGTCTCCTTACTTATTCAAACCTGCATTATGTGCCATCGCTTGGAATGTGTGAGCGTGCGCCTTTTTGGTATGAGTATATATGTTATTACTGTATATATATACATTATGTACAGTATATGCGTGCATGTATGTATGTATGTATGAGGTGACAACATGCAATGTGAACAGCGATGGGGCTAACGATGGGTTAAATAATTTTACATTTTTAAAGCAGGAGAGTTAAGATTTAGGTATGGACGGATGGTGGAAAGTTCCCCAAAAATGTGATGAAGCATCCCCACTACGATTTCATGAAACTTTTTAGAGTTTTTGCGTTTTAGAGTTGTTTATTTGTCATATATGTTATTGTAGGTGATTGAGATGAGAAAATGGTCTATTCTCTCTCTCGCTTCAAAATATGAGAATATAGTTAACAAAATACAAAGGAATGAACACCTGATGGACTAGACTCATCACAGTGAAGAGGCGCAATGAACTGCATACGACTTTCACAATTCCCTTGCCTTGGAGGGAGGCCGATGTTGCCTTTTCTCACCAGACAAATCACTGGGTTTAATTCGATGAGTGGGTCGTGACAGGTCGAACAGGAAGCCAAGGGACGTGCCTGCTGGTGTCCACACGTCTCCGCCCCCCCCCCCCCTGTCCCCCCCCTGTCCCCCCCATTAAATCCCCCCAACCCCCCACCTAAAGCCACCCCACCAATAGAGCAAGGGAGGGAGGGAGGGGTGAGGGTCTCGTAAAAAATTTTCTTTGTGGTTTTGTGTGTGTGTGTGTGTGTGTGTGTGTGTGTGTGTGTGTGTGTGTGTGTGTGTATATACGACTTGACCAATGTTATGATTTAGTTAATACCACTACAAAATATATTCGCTACAGATTCACTATATAAGCACACGTGTATCTTTCTATAGTAGCAGCCAACCAATAACTCACCTTTTGTTTACATACTTACACAAACAGGAGGAAGGTGAAAAAGTATGAGTGTGGTCAGTGTATAAACAGACCCAAGTTGATGTATTATCTGGCTACACTGACTGGTTGTACACTGTATGCATTCCTTGATGTATAAGAATTGTTTGTTTGTATGTTTGTGTGCATGTGGGTAGATAGGGGGAGCTTGTTTATTTGTGTGTGTGTGTGTGTGTGTGTGTGTGTGTGTGTGTGTGTGTGTGTGTGTGTGCCTGCTGGGGTATGAGGGGGAGTGATGTGTGTGTGTGTGTATTACTGTGTGGTATTTTTATTTTCGTTTGCATAAGGGAAGGTTTTTTTTTTTGGTGTGTGTGTCTTTCTCTCTGCTTGTATGGATTTGTGTGTGTGTGTGTGTGTGTCTCTCTCTCTCTCTCTC
>JAWQEG010004653.1:0-45008 GCA_033782935.1 Petrolisthes cinctipes | reverse complement strand
CTGCTGTCGGGTATTTTGTGAGATTTCTACTTATTTCCCCCAAACTAGGCAACGAAATAGAATGCTATACTTGTATTATACTTAGGTAGTCATGCCCACTTGTCCTGCAAGATCTTCAAATGCAACGGCCTCGAAAAATAACGAGAAACTACAGCTGTTATTCTTCACTAAAGATTCACTAAATGGCTCACTATTCATTCAATCGATGCATGTTATTTTATCTTGACAGTACCAGTGTATTTCTTGGCCTTATCAGGAAGAATCAGTAGCCCTTTTAAATGACCGGTAAAACAACACCACACAAAAAATGTAAATATATACAATAGAATAAGAACAATAAATAAATTCGACATAGGTACCGTGCACTAACCAACACATTGTTTCTTTAGCGTTGGTGCTGGGCTTATCAGGAGGAAATTTCCCACTGGACGCAAGACTCGCCATGTATCCGGTGTTAGACAATCCTTGAGGCAACACATGCACTTACCAACCTTACTACAATAGCTGTTAACATCCTCACCATCACATTATCCTACTATCAAAAACATAATACCAGTCTCACTAGCTGTTAACATCATCACCATCACATTATCCTACTATCAAAAACATAATACCAGCCTCACTAGCTGTTAACATCATCACCATCACATCACTATCAAAAACATAATACCAGTCTCACTAGCTGTTAACATCATCACCATCACATCACTATCAAAAACATAATACCAGCCTCACTAGTTGTTAACATCATCACCATCACATCACTATTAAAATTATAACACCAGCCTCTTTGTCATCATCACATCACTAGTAAACATAACACCAACCTTACTGTTAACATCATCACCATCACATCACTATTAAACACATCACACCACCTATCTACTATACCCCATCCTCATCATCATCACTCCCTCACCACCTGCTACTGCTAACAATATTTTCACTATTATCATCATCACCACCACATCACTATTAAAAACATCACCTATCGACTACCACATCCTCAACATTAACATCACCACCACACTAACACAACATCACCCGTCTGTGACTACCATATCGCCATCATTAACCTACATTCAACATCCCCACCAATTCATTGCACCATCACATCATCCTTCCATTCTCTACTATTATTTATATCCCCACCATTAGCTCACCATACATGCAAAACATCTACTTTATAACCACAACACCAGCGCCTATCCAACATCACATAACACTATTAACATTACCACATAATATATTACGGTATCATCAACATCTAAGGCATCATCACACTACAACATCATCATTTACCTACCACCACCACCACCACCATCACATTCCTATACACCCCTTACTCTTCCCTCACCCAAAGCTAAAAACCTCCCAGTCATCCTTATACCACGAAACCTGTCACATTGTTCGGGGGAATAAGATTTGGTTTGTGAATTGGGAAGCTCTTGGCGGTTAATTCCTCCAAATAATAAATAATTATGATAATACTCTCGTAAGTCACTATGGTCTGATACTGTTATTTTGGAATCAGAAGTTACCATACTTTTCTACACTGTGAATTTAGCAACAGACCTCTGCTACATTATTATTCTGGAAACACATGCAACAGTCCTCCACCTCTGCTATACACTGTTAAGTTGGCCACAAAATAGTCTCCAATCTCATATACACACCACAAACCCCACATTTGGTGACTGGTATATGACTATCTACAACTACAAGTACAATGCTTATTCAAGGCTAAACAAGCAATGAAAATATACAGGATATGGACATGCTGTAAGAGACGCGTTGTGGAAACCATTTTTATATTCTGTATGAAGTGTGTTGCAAATTTTGAGGCTGCGTTTAGCTGACGTTACTTGGCAAAGTAGCTACTCTTCTTTGCCGTTCAGAAATGAGAAACAATGATCTAAGGAAAATAATTGGAGATATGGCTATATTACTGCCACAAAGAGTATGGCAATGTTCTTCACTGTCAGCTAACTCGCAAAACTACAAAAACTACGACGATAACATTGACTTACCTTGTATTTAATAACCGGTATTTCTTCTCTAAGCGGTAGAAGCAAAAATAATACAAGGCATATCAGTAGTGGAAGGCGCCATAAAAACCCAACACACGAGGCCAAGCGTAGCAAAAAGGTTCTACTCTCCTCTCCCTGCATGTGTTGGTTCATGACGCTATACTCCACAACGGTAGTCAGTCTCCCCTCCCTTCCCCTCCCCACACATATTGTAACAAAAATCAACAAGTGACAGAATACTCACCACGCCCAGAGGGGCTCGCCACACGCACGCACGCACGCACGGCCTCACACGCGCGGATCAGCTGTTGGTAGGACACGTGGATATCAGTAAACAGACAAACAAACTGGCGGGCGTAAACACACATGCAACAGAGCATCGGTTCTGCAAGAGGCGGCCAACTCATCCTTCAGGAGGTTGTCAGTTATGGAGGGAGGGAGGAACTGAAGGGCTATTTATTCCTTCAAACTATGCCAGGAAAAAAAAAAAAAACTGTATACGTATTTCTCAGCTAATGATGCAAAATCGTAGATGTGGTAAAATACCTGCCTAGTACTTTTAGTTAGGTGAGCTTTCCGATTCCATTCACTGTGACAACATTAACATAAAAGAATTAATGGCATCAACTTCACATTTAATCATATTTAATGGCATCAACATCACATTTAATCATATTTACATAAACATATCCCGTGAGATGACAGTGAAGGCACTGTTTAAAAGAATGGATAGACTCCCACTTCGTAGTAGACATCCATCACATCACAGTCCCGTTAACTATTTACTGTGACGACCAGAAATTCCTGCCACACGAAGATGGCTGTCAGAATAATAGCCCCATAACTTTTTCCCACACTTAACCTTTCCCATCCCCCCATTTATCCAATTCCCTCCTGAGAACAAGGGAAGGGGATGGGAAAATGGTCGTCAGGGAGTAGTTCAGAGGAATGGTTGAGCCAGTGTTGAGATGCCTAAGTCCTAAACTATTGTATACTGTATATCCCAGGAAAATGGGTGTCAAGATAAGAGTTTTAAATTGTGTTCACTTTCCAATTTTCTACTAACACGTCTACTTTTTCTTTCCATATCTAAGTGGTTTATGATTTTGTAGGCAAATTGGAGACAACTAAATTCTTCTAACTTTACAACCAAACCTACAAGTATCTATTGGTAGTCTACTTTCTGTCACAGATAGGCTAGGATGAATATGCTTCCTTCCAATTTTCTGATTAAAATATTTACTACTTAAATATATCTAACACAGAGTCACATTATGATTTCTCCAAACTGGGCCACGAACCAAACTTACTCATTTTATGTGGTCTGTTTTCTGACGCAATATGGAGGTATCAGTATAGCTTCATATACAGGGCAATATTCAAGAACGTTTGTGGTGCATACGATGGTGTGGTACCGGTACGAAGGTTCCATAGACAAACAACAAAGCCGTCGTACAGTATGTTATCAAACCATCGTATACACCACGGATGTTCTTGAATACCGCCCACATATTCATCTTACCCAATCACGACCGGGGGGGGGGGGGGGGTCTCTCTTGTCATTATAAGTCTCCTAGCGTTAGTTAGTCCACGTAAGCTAACAAAAACTATATAGAAGGATTATAATTAATATTAATTTGTGGGGGGAATAATTAATCTTCATTTACTTCATAATATTAATTAATTTTTATTTACTTCGTAATCTTGGGACGTCAGCTATAGTTGTATCCAAGAAAAAAGGTAATTTCTGCTTCTCGGAGAAAAAGTACGAAAGTTGTCAACGGTAGTCAACGGAAATATATAAATAAATAAAAATCTTGTGTTACCGAGAGAAAAGTAGTGGTAAAAATGGGGTAAAGGTGGCCAGCGTCTCACCTGAATTAGGAAGTTTTAACGAGCAGTACTTAAACTTGGGGGGCCAAACTTAACGGGCCTCCAGAGCCACGCTACTTCACACAACTTTATTCAACTGGCTGGGAAACAGGATCTTGTACACACACAAAAAAAAACACACACACACACACACACACACACACACACACACACACACCAATGAAATACAATATATCTTAGATCACACACGAACACACGATCACCAGCCTGGTAACTGCACTCCTCACAAACACACTTCACGAACAGAATAAATGAGTTACATCCTTCTTCCCACAAGTTAACAGTATAGTTTTCCTGTACTGCATCTCGATAGTGCGTTCCTATTAACACTATCATTGGTAATAACACTAAAACTATCCATCTATCTAAGTTAAGAGAATAAGCTGCAGGGAAACGATAATAAAGACATAATTTAACTATACTTGATATTACACATATTTTTAGATCAGAGCATTATGATAAAAAACTTAAACACATGGTAGTGAGTTCTTACCTGTGCGAGGTGGTCTCACCCTCACCACACACACTGTAGCAAGCTGTTCCCAGGCATCACAACGAGATCTGCGGGAGACACCACATTGTTACTCAACCACACTATACAGTACACATGTTACATGACCACATCACACCATAAATATTACACTACCACAACACAACCACAAAAATACACCGTCACTGTTGCATACTTAGATATTCTTCCACCACATCAAACCATAATGATACTCTTCCTACACACGACAGCACACTACTGAACGGGTACTAAGAAATGACACCACACGCGGCCACAAACGTTACATCACATTACACCAACCATCCTGCTACGTATACCATCAAACTATAGTGTTACATTACCACGCTAACTACAGTAACTCCACCACTATATTACAACTTACATAAGCCACATCATCACACAATAACGTCACTTACAAGGTTACAAGGATACACGACTACATAATACTACAATAATACACCACTATGCACTGCACTTCTATGATAGGCCACATCAAACTATAGACACACCATTACTACACGACACTACACATTAAAGCTACACTACTGCTGCACCACTCCACAGTACACACAGATGCTGCACCACACTACACTAGCATAAAAAAAAACACCACCACCAAGGACACCAACTACACTACAATGCTACACACCTCACCATAAATAATACACTACCATTACACCACATTACACACGAATGTTTCAGTACCATGACTCACCACTTTACACACCAATTACATCACAATACCACACAATATAATAACAGTATCTCAAGCAACTACAAAGCTATGCACACATCACCACACGCACACTGTCCCACACAGGATGGAGTGAGAAGGCAGCAGAGATAGGGACTGGGTGAGAGGGAAGCTGGGGAATTAGGAAAGATATGAAAGAGGGGAGGGAGGTCGAGGTGGTTGAGTGGCTGGCTGGGGGGGAAGGGACGGGGGGAAGACCACAGCGAGAGGAGGAAAACGTGGATACAAAGGAGGAAAGAGTAGCACCGGATGGATCTCCCCTGCCAGCCACGCGCGGGGACGGACCAACAATCCCCTAAAAATGTGCTCGGCGTAATGTACAATCGTAGCCCAAAAAAATCCCATCCATTCTTCTGAAACTGCAACAAACCCGAGTGATACGACGCAGGAAAGCACCACACACAGCTCAGAAGGTTCAAAGAGTAAATCATTCCTTTCTTTCAAGTCCCGAGTCGTAGATATGTATTATTAATGACCATGATGGTGATGTGACAGACTGCATAAAATATCTTATAGGCCAAGTATTATAGATCTTGATATAGGCTATACTGGTAATGGGTATATTACAGGGCAGTCAGTAGTTTCAGTTTATTCCATTCAGTGTTTTGTATCCCTCGTTCTCAGTTAGATTTACGCCGGATGTTCGTGTGGTTTGTTATAAACCCACGATAACAGGTCGGGAAATGGAACCAGCATTAGATAAGTCAGAGGTTGAAGGAAAACGTACGAATGTCATACAGTGTTTAAGAAGGTCTGTTCATACATATCAATAGTTTGTGGGTGTGTTTGTGTTACGGTTGATGTAAGTTTCTGATGTTTGAGTGTACCTTTTTGAGCATGAGATCTGAGTGATTCCAACATACAAATGTAGTCACAAACCAACCACATGCACAGTACAGCTAGGCTAGAACAAAGTTTCCTCATCCTTACAACACATTCATTATGCCACACCACACGAGCAATTGTGAACCATGTATTCTAACAGTGATCGCTGCCAATAGTATCAGAGCAAAGGGGGCCGCATGATAGTTATTGAGGGCGTGTACAGTCACGGTAAATAGTCCTGTAATACCTTGGAATGAAGCTATAACTATTAATATCGATTCACGACTCACTCAAACAGCACATTTTCATTCATCTGATGCAGGACATTTTAATGTGACTGCAGTACAATAATATTTCCATAATTATGATAGCAAACATCGCAAATTGTGTAGATAAATAAACAGTAAAAGGTGATATAAAGAAACAGTAAAAAATGACACCAATGAGTACCCCACTGGATCCTCTCCTCTTCAGTGGGTCAAGGATGCTTCTGACAAGTTGTAGTTCCAATAATAATAATACACAGGATATGATGGGAATAACAAGTGGAAAGGAAATGGACAACTTTGGAAATATATGCACGAGAATCCTTGACGCAGCTCCCTGCATATAATTACTCCATGATTAGAGCCTCGTGTGTGTGTGTGTGTGTGTGTGTGTGTGTGTGTGTGTGTGTGTGTGTGTGTGTGTGTGTGTGTGTGTGTGTGTGTGTGTGTTACTTTTTTGCAGCTGACAGTGTGTGTGTGTGTGTGTGTGTGTGTTACTTTTTTGCAGCTGACAGTGTGTGTGTGTTACTTTTTTCTTTGTAGCTAACAGTGTGTGTGTGTTACTTTTTTTTTTGTAGCTGACGGTCGGTGTGTGTGTGTGTGTGTGTGTGTGTGTGTGTGTGTGTGTGTGTGTGTGTGTGTGTGTGTGTGTGTGTGTGTGTGTGTGTGTGTGTGTGTGTGTTACTTTTTTGCAGCTGACAGTGTGTGTGTGTGTGTGTGTGTGTGTGTGTGTGTGTGTGTGTGTGTGTGTGTGTGTTTTGTAGCTGACGATAAACATCCACAGACAATATCGTGAAGGCTAAAGGGTGATGATTGGTCAACTCTCACTGCCCTTGAGTTAATACGAGTCGCCCCATCTTCATCTAATCATATGCAAGGTTTAAAAAGTTACCATACCATAAAAATCGTGTGTAGAAGTTTTGTCTTGAGATAGAAAGTAATATTAATCGTAACCCCGGCCCATTTCTGCCCTCTGAGACCCTTTTCAAATTTATCAAGTTACTCTCGTACACCTGCTAACGAAATGATAAGATAATATTGTTCTCTATGTTATAAATACAAAGTGCATATCCTATCCATACAGTATTTTGTAAACATCTTCGACTCCAACATAATGGCAAAAAAATAAAATAAATGTATTCGTAGGTGACTTCAAACTGTGTGGCTTCAAGTGTGCAAACATTACGTTACACACGACTCGTATCACTGCCAGAGTTTAGGAGGTTTGGAGGTAAACTAAAAAGTTACCCGGACTCACTCACTCTCACACACACACTCACACACACACACACACACACACACACACACACACACACACACACACACACACACACACTCTCTCTCTCTCTGATTGCATTCATTTTATATATAATGTAGGTGAAGAAGAACAAAATACGTACAATTGCCAGCACTTATAAATGGTACAGAAGAAGAGGACTGACAACGAAGGCTGTACCAGTTATAAGTGCTGGCAACTGTACCATAATGTAATAATCACTCTTCTCCCCGACGATGAACTACAAACATTGATACACGACCCACACACACCTTGCCCTCTATATGAGACGCATGTAAAAACCCACTCACTCACTACTTTACAATACAAGGAAAAGTGAAAATAAAACGCTGTCATCACACTTCAATCCCTCCGTCATAAGGTAATACGTATACGTGAAACACAGAGAATAACAAACACACTGAAGGGTTCAAGGAATTACCCCGAGGGAAGTTTCATAGTAAAATATTAATTACAGTAATAGCAACAAGCTTATCCCTTCACCACTATGAGCCACACTTCATCAAAGCATACTCGCACTTCTTGGAAACTGGTCTCGCATCTCAAAGGGGTGTGTGGGGGGAGGGAGTACTCTTGTTGGTCTTGAAGGGGATAGTTGGTCTCTTGCAGGTAGAGTGAGAAGCTAATCATTATTTCTCCAGACTCTGCCACGAAACAGATGACCTCAGTGTTGCCACGAAACAGATAACCTCAGTGTTGCCACGAAACAGATAACCTCAGTGTTGCCACGAAACAGATGATCTAAGTGTTACTACGAAGAGGGAATCTGATGTGTGTTCGTGGTTTAGTTTGGAGGAATTAGCATCCCTCCTATTTACCGTGAGGAAAGTCTCCCCTTACGATGAGGTGACCTTAAGACACGAGCAACATCAATATGGGAGTTACCACAAGCACAATTTCCACATAAGCGAGTTTCCACAGCAAATCGTGTAAACCTCCACTGTATATGAAACTTTCTGAATCCTTAAAAGTGGTGGATATATATCTTGTGAGCTGGAAAACTATCATAAACTATTCTCGCTGTTGTTAACATCACTTTTCCTTACTGGTGTATTAGAATATATTGGTTACGACTGCTTGAACAGAATAAGACTTTACAGCATAACAATAATATATTTCGAATAAACACAAACTATCAAACATTAATGGAAAACAGAAAAAATCAAAACATCGACTAAGGGAGAGGAAACATAAAACATAATAAAAATCAACATAACGTAAACGAAAACATGCAATACATAATCCAAACATCGACATGCAGAGACAAAACTTAAAACAAAGGACAATCCAGTAGCAAATCCAACTCAATAAATCAGAAATAAACTCAACCAACCATTCCGAGAGTAAATATAAAACCTCACACGGAAGTAAACACATACATACATACATACAACAATAACATCCACCACCACCACCACTACGACCATCACCTGCCAAAGGGGCATATCACGGGGTTGTTTATGTAGGGTAAAGGGGGGCGAGATTCAATCATACTACCGAGGCAATATATCACTGCGGGGGGAACAAGTGTATCACAGAGCAATATATCAACAACACAGACAAACCGACCGACCCACCACCCACCGATACCGACACCTGCTGTACTTCTAGTGTTGGTTGACTCACTCTCTCTCTCTCTCTCTCTCTCTCTCTCTCTCTCTCTCTCTCATGTAGTTCCTGTATGTCTGTTCCGTCTCGAGTCTGTCCTGTCCTGTCCCGTCCCGTCTGCATTGTTTCTCTCTCCTGTTTCATTTACACACACATCTATCAATCAATCTCTCTCTCTCTCGTTACACACACACAATCCATCCATCAATCAATCTGTCTATCTCTTCCTTGTTACAATGCACACACTCCATCCATCCACCCATTTATCTTTTTTCTGTTACACACACAAACACACACAACCATCCATCCATCCATCCATCAATCTCTCTTTCCTGTTGCACACACACACAGTCAATCAATCAAGCAATCAATCTCTCTCTCTCTCTCTCTCTCTCTCTCTCTCTCTCTCTCTCTCTCTCTCTTCTAATTCCGTACTATTATGATTCTTGTATAACTAAATAGAGCTTGACCCTATACCTAACCTAAACAAATGCAGCCTGACCTGACCTAACCCTGCACACACAAAGCACCCAGTTTATAATAATTAATGATATAGACTCCCGGAAAAAAGTCCTCCCCAAGTCACAATAGGCTTCGAAATCAATGCCATTTTCCCCCTCCCTTCCCTCCCCCACCTCCCTTGTTCTACAGAGTACGCGATCAATCCCTCTCAAAAAAATATATATAAATAAATAAGTAAATAAATAAATAAAATATAAACAATAATAATAATAATATATAATTTAATAAACAAATCAATAAAAGTCATGCCACGGTGGTTTATTTAGGGACTTGTGATACTACTGTCACCGAAATGGAGACTACAGAATACTCCAATATGTGCCACAAAACAGCACCTTTTAAGGGGAGTTTGCTTAGTGGTATATACAGTACAGTACACTAGTTGGGAAGAGGAATCAAAAACCTAATTTTTTTCTGATAATTATATTCATTCTCTTAATATGGCAACACTGGCCAGGAGGGGGGGGAGGGGGGGGGAGAGAGCCGTTCTGATGCCAGTTAGTATTTACATCGCCCGTTGGGGTAAATACAGTAATAATCAAATGGTGGCAACACTCCTCCCCTGTGAACTATGATATGCATGTCAATATTTTGGCTGCTGTCCGTTTAATATGCACTTTATGCGTTTGATATTCACTTATTTGGTTTAGTTGGTAAATATGGAATCACTCTTGTAACTTATGCATATGTATATTGAGTCGGAACTGACACTAATCATTGAACAATATCGCTTAAGCCGGAGATTCTTTTGTTGGTAAATTGGAAGGTCTCTGATTCCTCCACACTATGGCTGGAAACAGATCCCCTATTAGCACCATAGATGGCGTGTTTTCTGGTATAGTCTGGAGGGATCAGTAGCCTTCCAATTCACCAACAAGAAAATCTCCCTTAAGTGGACAAGATTAAAGATGTGATAAAGAGGGTACTTGGTTCAATGTGTTAATAAAATCATACATAGTGTCTCAAGTTAGGTGGTTGTTGAGTGGTACAGTATTCAGAAGCCCAACACCTTAATTAGCTAAAATCTTTGGTCGTCGTATTAAGTTGGATAATCTGGAGCAATTGATTCCTCCAAACTATTTAAAACAACAGGGCACCATTATTTTTGTTCATCTGGTACTGTTTCATGGTATACTTTGGATGAATCAAGACACTCCAAATGCACTGTACTAAAAGCTACACTAAATGAAAATAGTCGTCGAACAAAAGATCAAGGAGGAGGAGGGGAAGGATGTGGCTAGATAGGTACCGTCAGCTAAAAACAAGAGACACACTATTGTTTGTTTACGGTACTACCAATATGACCTTCAGCCTCAATGATCCCCCTTGAGCGTTGGAGGCTTGTACAGTCAAGGGAAAGAGTCCTGTCGCTTCACTCCGCTCTTCTTGAATGATAACATAAAGGCTAATCATCGAGTAAACACATTCATCATACAAAATTATAATAACCCCTAACAATATAATAAACTTTTCTGAATCTAAATCTTTTAAGTCACGGAGTGTGTGAAGCTTTTGTTTCCATGTCGTACTGTACTTCATGATTTGACAGAAGTGGTGACAAGACTTTTGCTACCAACTGTACAGTAAAGGGAAAAAGTCACACACCTCACCATGCCTACCTTAACATTTCAGTCATGAACATGTATTTTACGTGTATATGCATGTTTTAGGTGATCTTTCGTTAATAGCGAATTGAAGGGCTACAAAATAGATTCTCCATTCGTCTGCAAATGTAGTCTGCTTCCTGGCATTGTCTGGGGAAATTACTAGCGTGTAAATGAACCAACAACTGAAGTCACTTTACACACACAACTCGGAACATTCATTACCCCTTCAAATTCATACGGTTATAAGTTAGTGACGAGCAGAAGAGACCAAACTAAAACATAAAAAATACATTAAAAAAAATATACACAAAACGGTCTCCAATATAAACAACAAAAATATTTTCTGATATTTGACTGTGGAAGGAGAAGTCTTGTGGTAAGAAGCCAGCTTAGTGTCCTCATGTGAGAAAATAAACAAATAAAGGAGAAATTATGTCCAATTGTGTTCGAGATACGAAGCCACACTGAGTTTGAAAGAGCATGTCGTTATAATGGGAAAGAGATGGACGAGGGAAGGCAGTGTGTTCCACAGGTGACCAGCTGTGTGTGTATTTATATGAAAGACTGAGAGTACATTGTGTTTGAAAGGGGGTATTACGTGATGAACAATACACAGTGGATGAAGGCAGAGTGTTCAATATTCGGACCAGTTAGTTTTGTATGTACTGTATGTATATGAAAGACTGAGAGTAGAGTGTGATTCAAAGGGGTATATTACGTGACGAACTATACAAAGTGGATGAAGGCAGTGTTCCAGAGGTGACCAGTTAGTTATGTGGGTATATATATATGAAAGATTGGGAGTAGAGTATGTTTTCGAAGGTGGTATTACGTGACTAACAATACACAGTGAAAAACAATACAATACACCACACAGGGTACGGGATATACTCGGTCCGTTACTGGTCGGCATGGGATACAGTATAGTTCCCGGAAAACCGCTTCACTTGGCTGTTGTTATACCCTCTTATCTTCTCTCACCGCTCTCACTCACATAACTACCATGACGCCTCTCTCTCTCTCTCTCTTAACCACTTTGATGCCTGCCTTTCCACCCTCGTACTCACATCATTCTCTCTCTCTCTCTCTCTCTCTCTGAACTACCTTGATGCCTAGGCGCCTTCCACCCTCGCACTCACATCATCCTCTCTCTCTCTCTCTCTCTCTCTCTCTCTCTCTCTCTCCTGCACACACGGTACAAACGCATTAAAGGTTTAGTTCAATGTGCATGAAACGAGAATACATTGGTTGGTCTGGTCAGCTTCCATTCACAACCTTATTCAATCATGAACCTTTAAGAATTAACGAAATACAAACTTTGATGCCTTCCAAGCTCTGCACGAAACAGCATCCACCTATAAATATATACTGATTAAGTTTGTTTTATGGCATAATTTGAGGGAAACCTTACACTACAATGTATTCACCGACATCTAAACAGGTCATATATAACGGATGATGACTTCTGCATCTTACCTAACAAACACCCGAATATCTATTATATATATCGGATGAAAGTATTTACGACGTTCTGAAGGTTAAAAACTATTTTCTTTAAGGGCAGGAACTTTTGTTGGTGAGTTGGAGGGCTACTGTTAATTCTTTAATGTTTCAATCATGAGTTATGTGTTGTTGTGGTATAGTTTAGCGTCTATCTTATAATTATACCTTCAGAAAAATAACGGATATTGTTAAGCCTTACATTTTGACATCCAAAGATAAAAAAAAAATATATATATATATATATATCTACACATGGCGGATAACGTCAAGCGATTTACGAGTCACAAATAACAACAAATCGTCAGCTGATTTTATAAACAAGGCCCATCAACTTTTCCTCTGGTTCTACTTCAGCTTAGCTTGCCTGGGTGTTGCAATAAATAATTCACACGTACGGTGGATTCCATTTTCTGCTGACGACGGTACTGTAACTTGTCACGCGTCTGCTCGCCTCCAGACACACGGGTAAATATTTGCCAGCTCCTTGGAAAATAATGGGAGGAGGGGGGGGGGGCTTACTTGTTCATTTATGCTCTCACTTTGGATACCACAAACCACATCACAGTTACCTCTCCCTCTCCTGAATGCAGTGTTCGAATGTCTTCAAGATACTCCTTAATGCCACTTGAGACGTTACCACCACGCAGAGAAGTACGAATGATGGAATTGTCAAAAATATGAATGAGAAAATGACAGCTAATTATCATTCGAAGATTCATAATTTATCCAAAACTTTACTCCTCTCTCTCTCTCTTTTACACACACACACACACACACACACACTGTAGACGTCACCCTCATAAAGCACCCATCAATTTCTCAGGCCACACGAGGGTATTCTTGATTTAGTGGCGTAGGTGAAGGATGGGCAGATATTAAAGGCAACAACTAATCATTAATAAACTGTGCTCGACAAAGGCCCAGGGTGTGAATTTGTTGTACACAGGCGCTAAAAGGGCGATTGTTGTTGACTGACAGCAACGTTAGTGTTATGGATAGCGGGGTGTTGGTGGTGGTAGTGGTGGTGGTGGTGGTGGATGCATGGATTGGGTTGCCAGGCGTATGAAAGTCCGTGTTAGCGCTAATGTTGTTGTCGTGGTCGTCCCTGGTGTGTGTGTGTGTGTGTGTGTGTGTGTGTGTGTGGCGGACGTACGACGATGCTTACCCTAGCACGACGGGTCCACACACACACACACAGCGAGGTAATCTTTATCTGTGAACTTTATGACGGTGCGCATTTGTCTCGTTATTAGGCTATACATCTCTATTACCCTACGCACTTTGCTGAACGGCTCATCGTACATCTCGAGGCCAGGCCAGGCAAGGCGCCTAGGCATCCCAGCACACCCGCCTCATTATTCTTGATCGCTGTTCCTTTTCTCGGGATCGTCACAGTGGTTGGGCACCCTGCTTCTTTCTACCTGAATCCTTCTTCATTCACCCTAACCAGCTTCCCATCTCTCTCTCTCTCTCTCTCTCTCTCTCGGGTCCGTATTCCTAGTCCTTCTTGATCTGATGCATAATGTCCCAAACACTCTACACAAAAGAGCACTATCTGGTTCGACAAACAAGAGCATCGACCTTTATAAATGGAATGAACACTATCGGATAAGGTGTTTCTTGATCATCTGTCTGTAACTTGGAACATGATCCTAAACTACAGCAATTCAAGCAAGCCCCAGTTTCAATTGTTGTCACTTCCTTCCACCAATGGTCACGGCACATGCACATACAAATATACTGTATCTGTCTTAAACTTGATTCTTCTCTTCTCTCCGCTGTGTGTACCTAAACTGATTCGAACCCTGCACCCTCTTCTTCATCACACCCTACCATCCATTAAACCCTCCTTTATAGCCACACGTAAGGGTACAAGATGGCAGGGGCGAAGAGGACTTGGGAACACATTATACACTGGGAACAGAGGTGTAGGCGCATTACCCTACAAACCAAAACCTCACACACGTATCTGTGCAACTGTAGCTATGAGAGAAAGAAGGCCAATTGGAAAGGTTAGTCCTAGTAGCATTGTCGACAAAAATAAGGCAACGAATAAGATATAAGTACTGGCATGTTACAGAGTAATACTTTATAAGGCAAACCAATGTAGAGAGAGAGAGATATATATATATTACATAAAGTTGACACGGTTTACACAAACGAACTGAACCTGTAATCCTTTCCTACTCAACTTACTCAAGCCTTTCCTTCCTTTTCTTCGAACATACTCTCTCTCTCTCTCTCTCTCTCTCTCTCTCTCTCTCTCTCTCTTCGTGCTACATACAGGGAGGGGCCTGCCAGGTCTAGCGGGGTCTTCTGTCTGTCTTCCTCTTCCTTCAATTCCCTACACCATCGAGGTTGAGTTGATGACTGCCATGCACCCAATGAACCAATACAACACTCACAGGAATCACTGATGCGCGCTACCAATATTATGTATGTACGCTCACCCAGTCGAAGACACACTGAGACTCACTCGCGGGTGAATCTCATGTGCATTATAATGAATTACAAGGAATTACAATGGTGTGTGCTGGGAGTGGCCTACACATGAAAAAGAGTCGGAAAACTGGAAGCTACTAATTCCACAAAACTATGCCACAAAACACACATTCCATAATATTAGTTTTGTTGTTTACGAGAAGGAATTGGCGACCTTCAATTCGTACCCCACAAGAATATATGGCCCCTTTAATACGGAAGTTGTGCCTGGGACTAATCAACACCTACACAGAGAGAGAGAGAGAGAGAGAGAGAGAGAGAGAGAGAGAGAGAGAGAGAGAGAGAGCGCAACACACTAACCAAAGTACACGAAGGGTTGGTTACTCACACGTTTAGTTATGGTCCAGAGATCTTTACCACTGACGGCATTTTGAACCACGGCAATTATCCAATAACCCTTTTACAATGGCGGTCCAATTTCACATTCTTATTAAAGGGGATACTCTCTTGACGGAAAAAGAAAACTAATGGAGGGTTTACTTGTTCCTTTAAAATTTGCCACGAAATTAATCAATCTCCTTTCAGTAACGTAGCAGTCATTTGTTTCCTGGCATAGCTTGGAGGAATCTGTAATTCTCCATTTCACCAACAAAAGATTTTACCATTAAAGGGAATACTCTCTTGAAGGAAGAAAATGAAGGAGGGCTTTTGATTCCTCCAAAATATGCCACGAAACAAACCTTCTATTCTGTAACATTACACTAATTTGTTTCCTTGCATAGTTTGGGGAAATCTGTAACCCTCCATTTCACTGCAAAAGTTTCCCCAATAAACACAATTTTCTGGTTATCAGAGGGAAGGGCCCAACTAACGTCCAAGAGGTAAAACACTATATCAATTAATCCATTAGGTGGTTGCATCATTTAATATCACTTTGTGAGGCAAAACACCAAGTAAGGTTAGAACTGAACTCTACTTTTATGATGATAACGTTTCAATACCTGCAGTACAGCCGAAATAAAACCTTCACAGAAACTTTCTTCCATTAGAGTATTTACGATGCAATCAAACAATTACATTACGGACTGACCTAACTTTCTCAGAGGCCTCCCTACCTTCAAGAGTCGCGTGTATCAACATTATTTCCATATAGATGAATTATTTGTTATTTTATTTTTCCTGACACTGCCAAGACTGGGTTGTTTTGCCTTGCTGTTACCTTACTCATTTGGAAAGTAACATCTATAATATACAGCAAATAATTTATGTCTATGCAACCCTTTAGACGAATTTTATTAATGCATATCATACCTGTATTATACTTTTTTTTTTTTTTTTTTTTAGCAAATAAGTTCATTACATTATAGAAAAAAGTTTTGGTAAACTTTTTATGCCGGCTGTGCCATCACATCATTTAATGTCACAAAAACACATCCGTCGTCAAAGGGTTAATCTCTAAACTGGCAGAGTGAGCGGTGATGTTTACGTTTGGTGCCTCATTTGGCTTTGGTTTACAGTTTCAAAAGGATGGTAAGGAATTTATGCCTCTCTGTAAATGTCTATTTTCAAAAGAGAGCAAGGCTTTGCGAGCACTTTACTTCCCAAAGAAATCACCCGTAATATTTCCCTAAAATGTGGTCACCCGATGTTGTCCTCGAAAGCAGATGGACTCAGAATATGAGCAAAACATCTCGCTATACCGCTTGGCTTGATGATTTATGCTTCTTGTTCAAAAGATTATATTTCCTTCAAGTACTTTATCGAAAACGCACATACATGTCCCAACCCACTTTAGCAAAATACCGTAAAGGAAAGCGAAAAATATGCAGCACACATGGCATAAATGGTGAGTAAAACAAGACAGAAACATGGTGCCGTAAAAAGTCAAGAGAAAGTTGAGGAGGTCTGATGAGAGGGCATAGCAGTGGGGGGGGGGGGGAACAGGGATGATTGTGAACTAAGAAGAGAGGAAGGAAGGAAGGAAGGAAGGAAGGAAGGGAGTGAGTGAGTGAGTGAGGTATGGCCAGTGATATACAAAAATAAAGAGAGTGCATGGAGAAGGAAATTGGAAAGGAGGAAGGAAGGAAGGAAGTAAGGAAGGAGGGATAATGAAAGTATGAAAGGAAAGTGTATAGGGATGAGATTTGTGGATTATGATCAAATAAAGAAATGAAGTAGATTTACTGGTAAGGCAGCCGTGAATAACAGAGGGAGAACAAAGATGGTGTAAAAACAATAAGAAAGAGGAAAGGAACAAGAGAGGACGGATAAGACAAAATATATGAGAGAGAGAGAGAGAGAGAGAGAGAGAGAGAGAGAGAGAGAGAGAGAGAGCGAGAGAGAGAGAGAGAAGAAAGGGTGAATTAGGGTCGAAAGAAAGCGTAGGCTAAGATATACGCACAGAGAAAATATAAACGAAGGATTAGGAGGAAAGGGAGAATGAAGGAAAGAGAGGAAAGGTTGAATAGAGGAGAGAATAGTTGAGAACCATAGCATATTGAGAAAAGAAAAAAATACGAAGTAGTAGAGAGAGAGAGAGAGGACAGGATGAAGGGAGAGTGGGAGGGAGTGAGGGACGGGAGAGGGACGGACTGGTGAAAGGGGACCATCTCGGGGCTGCGAACGTGGAGGCGACCTTGGCACTACGCTTCTTGCTTGATAATGGTGGTGTGGCAAGATGGCGGAGGGAGGGTAAGACAGCTAGCTTCAAGGGACGTATTAAGGGGAAATTCTCAAGTTGATGAAATGGAAGGTCTGTGATTCCTCCAAATTATGCCAGTAAACAGATGACCCCACTGTTAATAATAGAGGATCTGTTTCGTGATATTGTTTGGAGGAATCAGTAGTCTTCCAATTCACCAGAAAGAAAAACTCCCCTTAATTAAACCAGGTGAGTCCTATGGGGGATAACAAGGTCAATAATCATTATGGCCCTTGTCATGTGATGCCTTGAATAACAGGTAGGTTTATTAAGGGGGAGATTCATTTGTTGGTAAATTGGAAGGTCTATGATTTCTCCAACCTATTCCATAAAACAGATCCCCTATTAGTACCATTGAGGGCGTCTGTTTTCTGGCATAATTAGTAGGAATCAGTAGCCTGTTAATTTACGTGTACAAGAGAATCTCCCCTTAAGTCAAATACATGCCTTACAATCCTCTGTACAGCTGTTGAAACGTAATTACACCGAGATACTGTACTACAAACTATACTCCACCACCTGTCGCTATAAATAATCCAACTTGTGAGTATCGTGTTACCAGCTTAGTACTCAAGCCACTCAGTAAGCCACACGAGGAAGTTGTTTGATATTCATGCAGTGGCTACCTACACCAATGCATTCACAGGTCAGGAGAAAGGCCATAATTTATTTGTCATGAGAGGAAAAAAACAATTACTGCATGCAACCTATCCTCGATGTCCGTCTGTGTTTTATGGCTCTTCCTTTTGGCTCTAGTTCAACTGGCAATCATTCTCAGTCAGAAACAAGCTTCGTAAATCCGTGTAAAATCCGACTTGGCAGGGAGGATGTGAGGGAGGATTGGTTGGGTGTACACGCTATACTCGATTACCAGGTGTGCAGAAGGTAAGGGATCTCTACTCCACCTCCTCCTGTTCATCCTGTTCCTTTTGCTCCTCCACCTCCACCACCTCCTCCTCCTCTTGCTACTCCACCTCCTCCTCCTCTTCCTGATTTTTCTCTCTTCTAATCCTCTTGGTTCTGTTTCTTCTATACTTTTTTCCTCCTCCTTCTCCTCCTCTTTTTCTTTTTGCTACTCCTCTAGGTTTTCGTTCTTTGCCTCCTCTATTTTACTAGTCTTCATCCCCCCTTCTCTCTCTTTTCCTCCTTCATCTCTTTTCTCCTTCCCCCGTCCTATTCTTCCTCCTCTTACTCATTTTCTCCCTCCCCCCTCTCCATAACATCTCCTTTCTCCCCCCCCCCCACCCCCAGCTTCCTACTCTCCTACTCCCAGCCAGTCACACACAAGGCCTCAAAACTTTACCACTTGGCTAGCCGAATGACCGTCATCGTTGATCATAAAACACCCGATGAGAAGAAAATAAACACCACTAGATGGGAAACAGTATACAGCTCCTTCTCAAGCCACAACATGAGGGCAATACAAGATAAACCACAATGCCCGGACCTATATTACACAAAACACAACATGGACTTTCAATTCAGCCGAGCCACACACAACACAGGGGAATATAATTATGACAAAACACGATACTTAAAAAAAAAAAAAATGGTATATTATGACACAGGTACTGTACTTACATCAGAAGAACAAACCACAACACAGAGGAATATAATTGACAAAATGCGACACTTGCACAAAATGGATAAATCATAACACAAGGACTTAATCAAACAAATCACCCACAACACACGGGAATAATTAGTACAAATCACACTTTGACGATAAAAAATTTAATCATAACACTATAGGACTTTCATTAAACAAACCAACCACAACACAGGAGAAAATAATGATGACAAATCGTGACACTTGGACAAAACAGGATTGTTCATAACACAAGGCCATAAATCTGACAAAATAACTGTAATCAGACAACTGTAATCTGACAAAATAACTGTAATCCCAGCACATGAATGAAAGATTTAAGGACCTCCGAGATGTAGTCAGAAAACTGCAGAGGTTAGCGAGTCCTTCAAAAATTGCCACGAAACACCAACTACTATACATTGAAGGAGCTTGTTTCGTGGAATAGTCAGGAGGGATCAAAAGCCACCAGGTCTCATACATGATCACAGAGTCACTAACTTAAACCACAACACGAAAACAAAAATAAGAAATAACGCAGAGATATATAATCAGACGAACCGTAACACGAGGACAAACAACCAATCAACAAACCAACCTACCATAACCAATTAACTAGCTAACCAACCAACCTACCACAACCAACCAACCAAAACCAACTTACGAACCTACAAAAACCAATCAACGAGCCAATATCCAATCTACCAATCAATTATATACGAAAAATAACTACCAATCAGCCAATTAACCAAGTAATCAACCAACCAACCAACCGTATACGAAAAACAACCTACCAAACAATCATAACCAACCAACCATCGAACGACCCAACCAACCACCAAATCAACCAACCAATCAACCACTAAATCAGCCAACCAACTACCCACAAGACCTCCCGAACCTACCTAATAAAGATCACACAGTGTCCCCCGCACCAACCCACTCTGACAAGCCACCACCACCACCACCACCACCAAACTGGCAGCTCATGCACCGAGAAATATCATCATCTGTAGAGTTGATAGAGGTGAGGGAGAAGGGGGGATATAACACGATCGTCCGTCTAGCTGAGGGTGAAGTTGAGTTGGCCTATAGTAGGAGTAGTAGTAAAATGTCGTTAATAGAAAGGCTCCTCGTCACTCATATGGTGTGTGTTGTTAACTATTCATTCTGTCGGTGGTGTTAATGAGTCTTCCTGACTGTGCCATAAAACTGACACCTCTAACGACTATAAAATGTAGGCTATAATTATAGTTCTGAAATGAATTGGCTTTTACCCCATGAACCAACGTGGGCTTCCTGGAGACTATAATTATCGTATGATGTTACGATACTGGCCATCCGTTCTGAGTTATATATGACAGTGAAGCTAAGAAAAGTTTAAGGGTCACGTACTGATACACCAAGTTAAAGCTGGGGACGAAGTAGCCTACCTACTGCAGCAAGTCCAGGAATATACCCATCTAGAGTAAGCTTCTGCAAACTACATGACAAAAGGGAAATTCTGAGAGATAACCATTGACTAAGGTTCGTGGTATGAGTATGATATATTTATCGAATGTATTCATGTTCATATCTGTTTAGTAACTTATCTCTCTCTCTCTCTCTCTCTCTCTCTCTCTCTCTCTCTCTCTCTCTCTCTCTCTCTCTCTCTCTCTCTCTCTCTCTCTCTCTCTCTCTCTCTCACACCTTTGCTGCTTCTACTGCAGGGCTCGCCCTTTTTAATAAAAATTTAAACCTATCCAACCTCTCTTCACACCTCATCTGCCTTCTCCCCTCTGCTCCCTCATCATGCACTTTAAACCTCTCCTTCATATTTTCCTCTTTGTCAACACTCCATCTACTATCCCTGCCCTCCATCATTCCACTCACCTTTACTACCCACAGTCCACCTACACAACCATATTCTCCATGTTTTATATCACACCACTCCACCTATTCCCTTACCCGCATTCCCATTCATCTTCACCGCCACCCCACCCACATATTCTCAGTCTTCTTTCACCACTAGCTAGCTATTCCACCTATTTGGCCGTCCACATTATCACCACCCCAAATCCTCTCCCCTCTCTACACCCACAGCTTGAACACTGCAAACCATGTGACCAAATTAAACTCCCTTTTCTCTTCACTCCTCTGCACTTTTACTGACCTTTGCATACCTAACTTTCCACACTTTGCATTCTTCCCCCTCTTCCCTTCCCTCCTACACACTGTATGTCCCTCCCTCTCTCTCTATCTCTCTCTCCACTCTTCCCTCCTCCACACTGAACACTCTTCCCTTCTCCACACGACATTCTTTCCTCTCCACTCTTCCCTCTCCCCCTTCCATTCTCCATACAACACATTCCTCCCTCTCCTCTCTTCACTTTTCCACCTTTCCACTCTTTCTCTCCACCACACAGCACATTCCTCCCTTTCCCTTCTTCCTTCCCCTTCCTCCACCGTGTGCATTCCTCCCCCTCTCCACCCTTCCCTCCCTCTTTGCAGTGGGCGGCCTGGACTAATTCAGAAATAGCTCTCGGTCTGGTATAGGCAGCAGTGGGAGGCAGGGACGAGGGAAAGAGACTGTCTATAAAGGTGTGTGTGTGTGTGTGTGTGTTTACTTTAATCTGTATGTATGTGTTTTACCATAATTTGTATCTTTTTGTGTGTTATTTTATTTGTGTGAGTGAGTTTCTTACCTAATATATGTGTGTGTGCTCATACCTTAATCTATTTGTTTATGTGTGTATTTACCTTAAACTGTATGTGTGTTCTATCCTTAATATGTGTGTTTGTGTAATTTTTTTTACCACATCTGTGAGTATGTGTTCTTGCCTAATTGTGTGTGTGTGTGTGTGTGTACAGTATGTGTGTGCGTGCGCGTGTGTATGACAAGACCAGTCTCAGCGCTGGACATGTGTGAACACGTTCCATCTCCCTTCCTCCCCTCCCCTTCCCTACAACCACCACAAACCTCACAACATCACAACCCTACCTCTCCACAACCGACAATATCACACACACACACACGTCGTAAGGTAAGTAACACACACACCGTAAAGTAAGTTGACACATATATATAGGCATGGAGACAGACATCATATTAAAAAAAGAAAACATACACACACAAACACAAACTTGGTATGAAAACACACACACACACACGCCATAGACCACACCCACAGACCACAAAACCTTCCCTTCCTAAACGCCCCGTTGACCACAAATATCACCCACATCAAGGTATAATAACACAAGTATACTTTCCACATCCCAACCCACCATGTTACACATCTACAGGGACTACTAAACGCCAGACTTCTATTACGTTTCATCCATTTTTTGCGGACGATTATTTCCTGTCTCTCTCATTTCATTTCTTACCTTTTTTTCGGCAAATGTAATGCAATTCAAGACAAATTATACCATAAATTAATATAATTAGATATTTATTTACAACTTATATACACAGTGGACTGTTCGCGAAACATGTATCTAGTGTCATATTAATCGGAGATTCTCTTGTTGACAGATTGGAGGGCTACTGATTCCTCCAAATTATACCAGGAAACAGACCACATTAATATTACAATTAGGGGACCTGTTTCCAGGCGTAGTTTGGAGGAATCAGAGACCTTTCAATTCACCAAAAAGAGATTCTCCACTTAAAAGGAGGAAATTAGTGTATTTACGTCAGAATAAAAGTAAAATAAAACGCACTAAACACCTGAAGTAAGAGGAAGAAATACGACTGGAGAGTACACTGATGGTCAATAATTCTGTCCTGAACCGAGGCACATTCTGAGTCTCTATCTCTGTCATCTGAAGTTCGAACAATGGTGTGTCGGAAGGATGGGGATGAGAGGTTCGTTGGTTATTGGGGCTTAACGCCTACCGACTTCGTAATGGTCATTGAGGCGATGTAATTGTCGAGTGATAAGAGTGTGTGTGACTGTGTGTCTGGAGGTGCATGTGGAGAAGTGTTGTGTGAGTGTTGTGTGATGTCTGTGAGTGTTGTGTGAGGGATGAGAGGTTGAAAGAGATGCATGTTGTTTTTCTATTTAGGTCACAATTATTGACCACCAGTGTACAGTTCCCGACATATGAAACAGACACACTTGAAACGGGGCCCCTCATTGAGCATACACATATATATATAGGGTATAGGATGAGACGACGTATGCAAAGGTACGTCCTATTCTATGTTTGATAAGGGGCCCGATTATTGTGTGGCTGTTTCATGTGTCCGCAACTGTACCTGAAGGACGAGGAAGAAAATCGATAGGGTTGATAATAAGGTTGCGGATTACTCAAAGAAAATGGAAGAAATACGGTTGAAGATTACCTGAAGGACCAAGGAAGAAATATGGCTGACTGACGACTTAATGAATGGCACGCGACGGAACTTTTCTCCGCTTGTGTACAGTGCATGTCAAACTTACTAATGAAAGAAAATCGTACAAACTTTAACAATATCATGTAGTCGCAAATGATAACACGAACATCACATGCACTCAGTAACAACATAACTCGAATGTAAATATGTGCTTACTAACCTATACCAACGGCAGTAAGAGTCGGTCATATACAGGCAAACCAACCCATGGACTATAATAGGTAAGGGATAAAAGAATATCTACCGTATATATACAATAATTATATTCTTTTTTTTTGCAGGGGCTCGGCGCACTTCATTATACTGTACACAATTCAATACTATTATATTATTCATAAAAACAACGTGATCTTCACATTAAGCTGAAAAATGCAAAATACGGAGTTTAATCTACATACGAGCAGTCAAACACCATCATCAGCATAAATATTCCATGTTGTGCATAATGACCAAAATTATTCTCTCGATCATTACGAAATTGTACTCCCTTACATAAAATTATACAGTAATTGAGACCTTCCGAACAAGAGTGGCGTATTAACCAAGAACACGGTCGTTGGATTGGAGGTTACACACACTTCTCCAAAATGTTGCCACAAAAAACAGACTATATTAATTTTTGCTGAGGTAGTTTGTTTAAGGAGGAAAGAAGAGGTGGAAAGACGACCGCTAGGCCTGGAAGACTCTGTAGCACGAAGGATAAAAAGATATAGAGGCGAGACAATAAAAACGAAGGAAAGGAAAGGAAGGAAGGAACAGTAGAATAATAATAAGCTTTGGTAAATATGGAGCAACTGATTCCTCCTTATTGGATTGATTTGATATGTTTTCTTCTCACAATTTGGATGATTCTGCAGCATCCAAAATACTCGTACAGTCACTATCAAAAGTCTAGCATCAGGTGAATGAACGTGAACCACACCAGAAAATCCTATGAAACATTATTACAGACACCAATAATGATTGATTGATTGATAGATAGATATTAGGCGCCGCAACAGCGAGGTCATATAGCGCCAGAGCAGAGACCAATAGCTATGTATCTTATCCCCTCAACCACATTAACTTCCGAGATGAATTGTAACAAGAAAGAGAACTGCCCAGAGACTGAATGAATGAATAATTGAATGGGTAAGTACACAAGGTTGGGTAATACGCCACTCTTCCTCTGATCAAAGTCCTCGGTTATACCACTACGTTCTAACCATCAGCTCAAATTACCGCCAGGGTAAATATCCACAATCAGACATAATTATATATATACACACACACATCTCTCCTTTTCCCTATACTGTACACACACACACAGGCAAACACCCACATATCCCGCCTTCCTCTATAGTCTACACACACACACACATCCCTCCTTTCCCTTATACTGTACACACACACACACACACACACACATCCCTAATTCCCCTACACACACACACACACACACACACACACAAGTACGTACGATTACAACATCATGATTAAAGTTAGCCAGCAAGAGAAAAATTCAAGACGCACCTTTATCGCCACTTTCATCACCACCACCACCACCTCCCTATATCTCACTACACCAAAGGAAAAAATGTGGAGGGAAGAGGTGTGTGTGTGTGTGTGTGTGTGTGTGTGTGTGTGTGTGTGTGTGTGTGTGTGTGTGTGTGTGTGTGTGTTAAGGTGAGGTGTGGAGGGAAATATGGGTGAGGGAGAGCGTCATGTATGGAGGAAGAAGGTAAGGAGGTATTTAGGGAAGAGCTGTATGAGGAGGGAGAGACGGAAGGCAGGTATGTGTGGGAAGAAAGAGGTGTGGAGAGACGGAATAAAGAAGTGGAGAGAGAGGAATGGGGAGAGAAGAAACTAGCAGGTATGTAGGGAAGAAAGAGGTGGGGAGAGAAGAACGGAGTAGGTGTGGAGGAAAGAGAGATATATGAAGGGAAGAAACGAGTATAGGTATGGAGGAAAGAGATATGTATGGAGGGAAGAGAGAGACGTGTGGAGAGAAGGAACGAGTATGGAGGAAAGAGATACGAAATAAGGAGAGAGAGAGAGATTCACTATTAAGTCACCACAGCAGCTTCCTTCTAACTTACTTACATCACCAAGTCACACTGTGTACAGTAGATGACCTTGGTCCACACGAACACGCGCGCCCGCACACACACACGCACACATTCTCTCTCCCTCCCCCCCCCCCCCTCTCTCTCTCTCATTCCACTAAAGACATTCCTGTCACATACTTGCTCCTCACACACACGCACATACATTTCTTTATACTAGCACACACACACACACACTGTACTCGCACACCCCACACAACCCCTCTCTCCACACACCGATATAACACTATCTCCTTACACACAGATGCACACTAAATCACACACACTTGCAGAACTTCCTCCTCACACACAAACACTCACAGGCTCTCCTTCCTCGCATGCATACAACACAATCTCATTTATTTTTCTCTCTCTCTCTCTCTCTCTCCAATACATCTAACAAACACATACACCACACACATTAATTCCACTGAACATACACTTTACATCCACCTAACACACACACATTTTCACATCCTCCTAACACACACACACACACACATTTTCACATCCTCCTAACACACACACACACACATTTTCACATCCTCCACACACACACACACACACACACACCATAAAACAAAAACACGAACCATTCATTACCCCCGAGAATGAAAGAGTGCCAGCCAGCCAGCCCCTGCACGAGTACCAAACAGGATACACCACCAGCCCACGCACCACGAAAATTACAGCTAATTGTCTGCAAGTATATAATAGCAAACATTCAGAATTGATCAACATGCGACATGACTATTTTAACATATAGTGAAGTAGCAGGTACTTTTTTGTTACGTTATGAAAAAATAAAAACAACACAAAACATATTGAGCTTAATTAGTATCTACTTGAAAAGGAAAAATATTCTGTATCTTACTTTTGTCCATATTCTGTCTTACATATTTAACCTAAAAATTTGTGTGAGGACGCTGGATATTAAGGATATATAATTATGTGGATAATAATACATGAATCAGAAGAGGTAGTGTTCGTTGCCATCACATATCATTAATGAATGGGAGTCATGTATTGTTTAGGAATAGGATGCTTCTGATTCCTCCAAAGTATGTCACGTAACTGACTCCCATCATATACGTTCTGTTTTGTGGTGTACAGTGGAGGAATCAGCAGCGCCCAATTAACCGACAAAATTATGCCCCTCTTAAATTCCCTTGGCTTGTGGTGCAATGCTCGTCAGTTTTTCCTCGACAATATATAACTACAGCACACAAAGCTGTCCAAAGTTAAAGGGTGACTAGTAGGTACTCGTGTTTCGCAGGGGTGAGGCTCATTATACAAAATATACTTACAGATTTCAGTTCAGATACAACATTTAATATATTTTGTAAACGTATTTTCATGTCTCTTCTTATAATATCATAGAATAAAATGCAGCAAAAAATTGCCTGGTAGCCGGTCCCCGCAGCCCGCGTGGTTTTATTAGACCTCATCACTAAATCACATCATGGCTACACCAGGTTTTAATAGTACCTTAGTTAGATTGGTTACAGTCATATTCAATGTGATCTATTGTGGCAACGGCCGTGACTTTTCACTCTCCCCCCCCCACCCCCACCTCTCTCTCTCTCTCTCTCTCTCTCTCTCTCTCTCTCTCTCTCTCTCTCTCTCTCTCTGATCTTGTCTTGGTTCGTATTTCGAGGTGTGTGTGTGTGTGTGTGTGTGTGTGTACAAAGAAACACACACGAAGACACTGACTGACGACCACAATTATTAAAACAAACAGTCTTCATCATCATTATCCATCACCAACACAACACAACATAACACACATCCAACCAAACACCCACACCACTCAACAAACAAAAACCACAAGCGGATGTGCACCCTAATAAACACATCCATTTATTTATTTTTTTCTTTCTCTCTCTATTTTTATACCAATTTCCCCAACCGGATGCGTCTGGAGTTCATTCGTTTGCCGCTCGTATATTTCCGTGGCAATTGACAAACCCGTATTTCTATCGTATCTTTTGATATATAGGGCGAAATTGTACCGATTCCCTTCTAAGTTACATATTTAACCTTGGATTCCTACCAAGCTATTTTTTCTTATGGCAAAATTGCACCGAGTACCTTATAAGTGATAATATATAACCTTGGATACACATTTTTACGGATATTCCAGTGTTTTTTAAGCTGTAGAAAAATACCAGTTATGTGAAAGGTTGATGTTATTGCCTTAGATTGCATAAGATTGACCGAGAAAGACAAAAGGTTTAATGAACAGCCGGTAGATTTTCCCCAGGATAAAAATATATATATATATTATACTCTTGTCCCTTTAGGTCATGGCTGTAAGCTCCTAGAACACGTTTATCGGGATGAAGCCAGTGGCAGACTGGCAGTTACTTAATATTTCGCAACTCATGTAGTCTGTTTTCTGCCCCAGTTTGGACGAATCAGTATAGCCGTTCAGTTCAATTGGTGGGTTACCGATTCCTCCAAACAATGCCATGCAATAAACATAGACGACTTCAATGTTACAAATAAGCGATCATCAGTATCTCTTCAACTTACCAACAATAAAGTCTCTTCATAAAGTAATTTAGTGTTACTCACCAGGTCAACCTTTTAATAAACACTCTTTAATAAACCTTTAATAAACACGGGAAGAGAACAAATGGCGAAATGTTGTCAATGGAGGCTCCATTTTATATGATGTTGTTTGTCCTTTTATCCAATTTGAAGTTACCGATTTCTTCAAACAGTAGTGTGTTTCCTGGTATGGCTTGAAGGAATCAGTTGCCTTCAAGTTGCCCAAAACCGAGGAAAATCTCAACATCCTCAGGCTTCCCATTCAGAATTCGGATATTTATTATGTTTCGCTAATGACCTAGACCTTAGAACACCGTATATATCTTTATTGGTCACAGTTGATGCATACATGAAACACCAAAGAATTAAATCATTGTAGGATTAAACATGAGAGATGCCGAATGCGCGTCAGCTCGGCTTGAGGGGATTAAGGAGTTTAACCAGGAATGACCACAAAGCCGATCCCGATTAGCCTACTCCACCATTTGGGTTGTGTGTGGCACGGCTCTCAAAATTCAATCGCTTCCAAGCCACCAGGAAGCAAATTACACACACACACACACACACACACACACACACACACACACACTAAAAGGAAATCACTGCCCATGATATACTAGAAAGGAATAATTCTTGCCTATAGTCACAGTGGCTAGTCTCTAAACATCAATCCTATACCCGCTTAATTTAATGGGTTTCTATGATCATGAAAACAACCACATCAGCTCTGGAACTCCTCTTTCACACGCAGACCGATAATCAATATAATTACAGTGAAAGACTTCAGACTTTCTTTTAGTTAGTTTCAAAGGGGGACCAAAATCCACCATTCAATATACTAGTTTGGTTTCCTGTAAGCCTCCCCTGTCCTTCACCCTAAAATAGTTCCTCTCACACATCATATATTCTACTGTAAACATTTCTGAAATCTGGATCTGTATTTATTTCTAGGATACAAACAGATGATATTTCTTATTGGAGGAAAAGATTTTTTAGGTCTAGGGTCCAAAAATACATTATATAACCAATACACAACAGCCTGTGCGTCACGAATCATCATATTAATTTTGGAAGATAGTCACACGTTTTAAAATGTCACCGGAAATATGCTATCACATCAAGTTAATACCAAGAGTCTCTTTCTTTTGGTTCTTTAACTGTTCCTCCTTTATTGTCGTCTATTCGTCTATCCCTGCTTTCTTCCCCTTAAACGCCTCTCCTTTCTGACCCTCTCTCATTTATTCTTCCTTTATTCCAGCATTCTATATAACTACCTCTCCCCTCTTGCTTTCTCTCAGTCCATCCCTCCTTTCTGACCTCATATCCACCAATATCCCTCCTTCCTTTCTGACCACTCTCCACTTGTCCCAACTCTCTGACCTCTCTCCACCTATCAATCCTTTCTAGCCTCCCATCCAACTATCCCTCCCTTCTGACCATCTCCTCAAAGGTTGCTGCTACCACTCCCGACCCTAAGTGAATCAACGCCATTACCATTTTCATTCCAATCCATCCACCCCGACGTGTCCTCAATAACATTACTAATCCCTTTTGGAGTCGTTTGCCCAAAGCGTCACTCTTGCCAAGATCGAGAGGCAAATCATGCGTTGCCAAACAAACCAAAGGAAAATTTCGAGACGTACCGATACCGTATACTGTAATGGGTTTGAGACTTACTGTACTGTGAGTTTGAGACGTAATGTATTTAGTCGAGACGTACTGCACAATATATTTGAGACGTACCCTACACATATAAAGACATGACTAGACTTCCGTAAAAACGTGGCGAAAAGACTAGGACAGTTTAGTCGTTAATTAACAAACCGAAAATAACTAAGACATCATAAAATGCCTAATAGTTTCCTATAGTATTAAGGTGACGAGTATGACAGGAAGTCCTACGGTGTGTGTGTGTGTGTGTGTGTGTGTGTGTGTGTGTGTGTGTGTGTGTGTGTGTAGGGGGGAAGGGGGAATAACCTACTCCTCAGACAGGGGTATGAACCCTATGGAAAGTGTCCAATGAAAATAAACAATGTATCAATCAACTCTTACAAACCGGAGAAAACAAGTATCGGGTGTATAGTGTATACGATCCTACGATGTGATGTAACCAAAACCAAGTGAATCCAACACTTTCTTTTAGTAAACTTATATTACCACAATACCTTGACCTCCAAACCTCGCTCGTTCTCCCTCTGACAGACAGGCTATTTACGAACATCTATGAACCTATCATGCAGCTACAAGAGAAGAGGGGTGGGGGGGATCGACTTAATGTGAGTCAAGTCAGCTGATTGGTTAATAAGGAACATTTAGCACTCCGTCTGTTAGAAGTGGATGGGGCGGCGGGATTTACGTGCTAAGTTGGTGTGGAAAGACTATAGTCGTCAGTTCTTGCCAAATTGACCTCCAGCGCCCGAGTCTGACCTAACCAATCTCGACTATTGGCCAGAGTTTGAAGCTCGCTCAACTCTCCCTCTCCCCTCGCCTTTCCAGATTCACTTAAACGGCGGTGGGAGCAGCAGCAAGGAACTTTCGCCTCTAACACGCAAGACGCTTAGGTCGATTTTGCCTTCCCCGTGGAGGACGCTCGGCACTATTACTCCAAACTCCATTAGGGTACAGGGAATTTTTTTAGGAGAGGTTATAACATCACTTAAGTAGTACTATATATCATTAACCTTGAAATAACTTAGTCAGGTTAAGGGAGTATTACAGTGTTGGTAAAACTGGAGCGGCCCATTCCTCCTAACTATTCCAAGCAACAGGCCAACATTTTATTTGTTAATCTGGTCCAGTTTCCTGGTATTTACTTTGGAGGAATCAAGACTCTCTCATGTACCAAAGTGTATTACCCCTTCAAGTTTGAATGAGGTGCAGAACAAGTTGAACGAAGTCAAGTTTTCTAAATTAAACAGCCTTGATTTACGGTGCGTTATGTCAAACTGAGTTCAGTCAACACAAGTTGGTCTTCAAGTAAAGTTATTTCCAATTCACTATGACTGAAACACCTCAGGACTCCATTAGGCAGGTCATGTGAAGATGGGTTAGGTCAGACAAAGTTTGGCTGGGTCAGAACGAGTTGGGCTAAGTCATGCAGGTGAGGTTAAGTTTATATCAAGTTTACACAGGGTTCAACAAAGTGAGGAAAGTGGGGTGGAACAACGAGCCTGCAGGGAGGAAGAAAGAGAGTGAACAGAGTTGTGTCTCCTCCCCGTGTCCTGGTAGACTTGGGAGGGATGCAGCCTGGCAGGAGGTGGGCATTACCGCTGATAGGGCATTAATCACGTTATTAAGCAGAATTCCCGGGGCTGCTGATCGCTTCCAGCCCACCGTGTGCGTGCCTATGTGTGTGTGTGTGTGTGTGTGTTGCACCTTTGAGTATATAAAGATGGGAAGCGAGTAAGAGTATGGGAACGTAGGACGCGCGCTTGTGTATAGGTGTGTGCACGGTCGACCATGGGTGTGTGTACAAGTACTTACCGTGTGTGTGTAGCGTTGGTGCGCATTAATTAATATTAACTATACCTCCAGCAACAGCAGACAGTCACTTCAAGGTTGCCCTCAAAACAAAGCACCAATTAAATCGCTTTCGTAATGCGCTTTGACGAAGAGTTGACGGGTGTCCTTCTAATGATCACAACGAACGACTTACGTTATGTATTAGCACGTGGACTGACTTACAATACAACACTGACGAAATCATTTCACCCATAATTATAGACCTAAGACTGAGGTTCATTGATTTATGTTGTCACCTGTTCATTAAGTTGGTCAAGTAGTATTAAATAGCATTATTCTTGGACACGAGTTGGTGTTTATAGTATAATTTTACGTCTTCAGCATCTCGCTTCTCCGCTAATACGAGGTCGAGTTGCCTCCTCATGAAGGTGGCCGTGATGTTGACGAAGAGGTTCTTGACGAAATGCACCACAAAACAAAAGCCCTAGGTTAAACTGAGGCAAAATACAGTCACGAGAAAAGGTCTTGTAGCAATGAATCTCAGGATTCATAGAGTACTCTATGAATAGGATACAATAGGAGGAAGAAAAAACCTTTGTTGGTACTTGTAACTGGTGGTAACAAGTGATTGGTCACTTAGTTAAGCTGGGTAAGCTGGGTTTTTCATTCCTCTACTCTAACGTTTCGTACTACGCAGCTCCAGTCTCTCTCTCGAAACGTTAGAGAAATAAATTACTTTAAGGGGACAACTCTCTTGTGGTCAGTTTGGAGGTTATTAAATCATTCAAACAATACTAGGGAATGGAATACGGTACCTCATATCTCTCACGTCCACCCACCACATATCATCTGCCCACCTGCACTGCACACAACCTTGTCACGCCACCCAGTCAGCACTACACTTCACACTTGCCACCCACCACGCTTCCCTCTCCTCAACATGCACTCTCTCTATACAGTATTACGCCCAGTCACCAACTTTCCTCCCTACCACTCTTGTCCCCACACACCTTTCTACATCTATCTCCATATCACCAACACTTCTCCTCCACACCACGACTCTGTCGCCACACACATCTCTAAATCTATCTCCCTGACACCAATACTTCTCCTCCTCACAACCACTCTGTCACCAACATTTCTCCTCACCTCCACTCTGTCGCCAAACACATCTCTACATCTATATCCCTGACACCAGCACATTTCCTCCTCACCACCACTTGTCACCAACACTATTCCTAACCTCCAGTCTGTCACCACACACATCTCTCCCTGTCACCAACACAACCCTGTCACAAATTGTAGCACGGATCTCTCCCTCCTGGACGCTCAAACTCCTCAAATTACTCATCCATATCCATTTACCTCCTCCGGTGCCCGTCCCTTTCCCTTCGCCCTCCTCCTACCTTCGATCTGTACACTCGCTTCACTGTAAAGGCTCTTCTCCTCCATTCATTCTCTTCGCCCTAATACTGAAGTATGACAGTTTCTTCGACTCTCCTCGACAGACCCTTACAGCTTCCACACATTAAATGAAAATTGATTACGTGTGTCACCGTGTCACGCCTCCACATTCCTGTGGTAAAAACTTTTCGTAATCTGAAGAACTATGATAGAGACACTTTCTGCTCGCTCCTTCTTGACAATGTTCATGATATGAATAATATATTTTTAACTGACAATGTGAACAAACAAATATGTATTTTTAATGATGTTTTTATTAAGTGTCTCGATATGTGTGCCCCTCTGGTAACTAGAACAGTGAAAGGAAGACCTACACCATGGATGGATGACAATATACGTGAGGCAATGGAAAACCGTAACAAGTTACAAAGAGAGCTTAAACTCGACACAAGTAATTCACGGTTACGGGAACGTTACGTAACAGTCAAGAAACATGTTAAAAAACTAATTAATATAACCAGGGCGGATCATTACCACGACCGTCTCAAAGACAGCAAAGGGAACAATTCGGCCACATGGAAAGTCATTAATGAAATTATCCCTAGTAAGAAAAATAAACCCAATGGCTATAATTTTGATAATCCAAGTGATAAAGCCGAAGAGTTCAATAATTTCTTTTCTAGTGTTGGTGAATCTACTTTTAAACGCTCACAAAAAGAACTAACTAATGAAGGTAAATCTGTTGTCCATCTCACTAAGTCTAATATCAATATTGTCTCTGCTTTTAGGCCTGAGCCCGTAGATACTAATACCATTATATTAACAGTTAAAGATCTTAATGCAACCAACTCTATCGGCTCTGATGGTATAGGGTTGCGGTTTCTCCGGGAAGCACTCTGTGTTATAGTTCCGTTCCTCACGTGTATCGTCAACACGTCTGTGGTGACGGGAGTATTCCCGGAGACCTGGAAACACGCACTAGTTGCTCCTTTATACAAGAATGGTGATTCCGACAGTGTGAACAATTATAGACCCGTATCTATACTACCCATAATATCTAAAGTACTAGAAAAAATAGTTGCTAAACAGCTGTCATTTTACTTAGAATCAAACAATCTATTGTCTGAGAGTCAACATGGATTTCGACCTAAATTATCCACGGAAACAGCCCTTACTACTGTAACAGATAAATTATATGAAAATATGGATAACAAGAAAATATCTTTGTTAACTTTGTGTGACCTCTCAAAAGCATTTGATACAGTAAATCATAAAATCCTTTTAAATAAATGTTCTTTGCTAAATATTGATTGTTTTTGGTTCGATAATTATTTACATAATAGAAGTATGTCTGTTCGTATTGAAAACAATATATCTAAAAAGAAAATTATTAGCTACGGGGTCCCACAAGGCTCGATCCTTGGTCCAATTTTGTTTGGCATCTATGTAAATGACTTGCATGCTCACGTTGACTGTTTCCTGTTACAATACGCTGATGATACACAATTTTTGCATTCAGGAACTATAGAAGAACTTGATCAAATTATTAAAGACACTGAAGACACTCATGTTAAATGTCGAGAATATTATCTAAAGAATGGTCTAATGTTCAACGCCTCAAAAACTCAGTGTATTTTTATAGGAAATCGTCAGCTGTTGTCCAACATACCACCTAACACAACGATAAATTTTAATGGTAACATCATATACCCAACTAAACATGTGAAAAACTTAGGAGTCTACATGGATCGTTTTATGCTTTTTGACGTCCACATTAACGAAGTAAATAAAAAAGCTATGGGTATTTTAATGTATATTAGTAGAATAGGTGATAGCTTGGATAAACAAACGAGAGTAATTGTTGTACAGACACTAGTGTTAAGCTTAATTGAATATTGTATCAGGATTTGGGGTACTGCAAATGACACGGTAATATCTAGTGTGCAGAAATTGCAAAATTTTGCAGCAAGGGTAGCAGTAGGGGGTGTGAAGAAATACGACCATATATCTCCATCTTTCAAAGAACTAAAATGGTTAAGATTAAAGCAGAAACATGTATTTGAGGTAGGGGTAACTATTTTTAAAGTTTTAAGAGGATTTTATCCAGACTGGTTTTTATCATTAAGTAGTAGACAAGGTGTTACCAGCAGCATCACTAGACAGAGGCACAACTTGTATGTGCCTCGTACTAACACAAACTGTGGAGACAGGCGCACTGCTGTACTGGGAGTCAAGCTGTGGAACGCTCTCCCGCCCTCTCTCACACACGCACCATCACTTAACACTTTTAAAGCTAGACTTAAGGAATTTATTTTGATACAAAATGTTTAAGTTAGACTTAGGTTTTTAATGTAGTCGTTTAAAAGCTACTTACAAATATCACTTTTAGTTATATTAATAATAATTACAATGAGTCTTATGCATCAGAAAAAAAAAATTAATTCATGTATTTTCTGTAATTATTAAGTATATACTGTGATGTAATTTGCGTAATAACCACTTTGGTGGATAATAAAAGAATCTGAATCTGAATCTCTCCCACGTTCCTCTCTTTCCTATCCATCCTTCCCACTTTCCTCTGCTCTCCTACAGTAATAATACTCATCCTCCTTCCACACGACATCCCTCCAATACCTTCATTACCAACTATCAGATCATTTCATGCCACACCACAAATGCCTGCTTGAGAACCCTGTGACTTGTGTAAGAGAACTGCAGGGATTGGATTCCTCCTGACTATGCCAGGAGACAGACTCCTTCAATGTGGGTGGTGTTGTGACATTGCTTGTAGGACTCTGTGTCCTCCCCATTCTTGACTATATCACAGGGCCCTCGAGACTTTATACCTCAAGCACATCCATTCTCCTCTCTTCTTCATTCAGTGCTCCTCAAGATTCAAGCGTATATCTCCTTCACACATTCCCACCTTTGCTTGCAGTGACACGGGCAAGCCACTGTACGATACACCCTCCATCAACTTCTTTTTTCCATCGCCGGTCAATTTGAACTTCCTGTTTCCCACCTTCAATCAAAACCACTCCCACGTTATCTGAAACCGCAAACCATTTCTAGTTACCTTACATTTTATAAAAGCACCTGACTTGATTGAACGGTAAGTGGCTCAGAATATAGCGTTTAAACATCACTCACGGGTAATATTACGCACGCACGCCTGCAGGGAATCAAGTGTGACGGATATAAAATATACTTTAAGCGTTCTGAGAATGTCCAAGGGAATGTTGTGCAGTCAGTGTTAAGCAATTATGATGCAACAGATAAGAACACAACTTTGCAATAACCTCCAGACTCCAAACAAAAAAATTGCTGTCGAACTGAAATACTAAAATAAATAAATAATGCATATAGATATTGACACACTACATTAATTTTATTCACATACGCATTATAACAAGATATTTTTATTGACATATTGATTGACACACTATATTTTCATTCACATACGTATTAAAACACTATATTCATACCCACATTTGTACTTAATATCTAACTTCTTCACTATAGGACAGCAGAGGCGACACTGCAGTTCTCTCAAAGATAATAACAAAGTAGTGTTGATAAAATATGAGAAGGACGAAATGACGGGAATAGAACTTTGTGACAGAGCTTCAAACTTTACCATTCAGCCACTAAGAAGGACAGATAAAAATTCTGCACAAACCGTAAGGACCCTGTGAATGTGTATGAGACCTGGTGGCTTCTGATTCCTCCTGACTATGCCACGAAACAAGCTCCTTCAATGTAGGTGGTGTTTCGTGGCAATGTTTGAAGGACTCACTAACCTCCAATTTTCTGACGACGTATCGTGGGTCCTTTAGGGGAGACTCTCCTGATGGTAAATTGGAGGGCCAGCAAATCCTCCAGAATATGCCACGAAACGACAGATTTCCTATTAGTAACATTGCAGGTGTTTGTTTTCTGGCATAGTTTGGAGGAATCAGAGAGATAGTCCTTCCAATTCACCATCAAGTGAATCTCCCCTTAAGATCATTCAATTTCATCCTTCTTCAGTCATACAAGTCGTGTTTTTCATTTACACATTCATTAAAATCTCCTTTGACGGATATAAGATCAAAAGGAGAGGTGTGTGTGTGTGTGTGTGTGTGTGTGTGTGTGTGTGTGTGTGTGTGTGTGTGTGTGTGTGTGTGTGTGTGTGTTGTACAGGAATAATGCTTCCAAACCGCTTGTCAACTGCGTGCTTCCCCCGTGAATGTGACTGGAGGCGGTGTGTGTGTGTGTGTGTGTGTGTGAAGATAGCTGGTTTATACGAGTATTTCTGAGTATAGGCAACAATAGACGTCAACTGTTTCGCCGAAATATTTTATGATAATTCAGTATCTCTTTGCTTTAATAAATTCGTGTGCATATGTTTTGATTGTGTGTCTGTTTGGTTTGCATGTATGTAAATGAAAGTGTAGAGTACTTGCACGCGTGTGTGTGTGTGTGTGTGTGTGTGTGTGTGTGTGTGTGTGTGTGTGTGTGTGTGTGTGTTCCTGTACAACTGGTGTGTCGGTGTGCGTGTTTTGCATATACGCGAGAAAAGTAATTAATGTGTTTCCGCACGCACGAACTGGTATTATTCAGCAATGGGGAGGTTGTGTGTGTGTGTGTATGTGTGTGTGTGTGTGTGTGTGTGTGTGTGTGTGTGTGTGTGTGTGTGTGTGTGTGTGTGTGTGTGTGTGTGTGTGTGCGCGCGCGCGCGCGCGAAGGTCATGTACACCTGTAAAAAAAAGTCACTCTATACCTTTCAAACAATGCGAGAAACAGTGGACCAAGAAGAATTCTGAGAAGTGCACTGTGGGTCTGTCTCTCGTCGTCTCCTGCCCACCCACCAAATCCCGTCAACACAACAACAAGGGATGCGGTGATCAAACTAAAAAAAACCTTCTTTCTCGATCCCTGCATGAGGTAGAGCTGGCTGATACATTATGTTATCGGGTGTACAGTCTATAACATACAGTATTATTATATACCACTTATGAGAATCAGTGAGGATGGCGAGGGTACAACTTCAGCCTTCACGATTCCACCAATCTCAAGGTTCACAGTCAAGTGTGTACAGTCGGGGTCAATAATAATCATCCATACACATTAGGGTGACTCATGTAAACGTTTAATAGTTTCCCTCTGGTCGTTAGCTAAGAAACTTTCTAATAAATAGGTGAAGTACTATCTTTTAATTTACTACAAACAGCTACTCACTACTTCAAACAATAACATTATAATATGTGAACGTGAAAATATCAGACAGACATTAATTTCGTTACCTACTGTATAAATTATGTGGATGAACATTACTGACCACGACTGTACAAGAGTAAGCCACGTTCTACTCACAATGCAGGGCGAATGCATCGAGGAAATGTGCAGGACAAAAGATTGAGATAAAGTACCACGTCATAATATAATTGCAACATGTCATGATACTGGTGAAATGCATTGCAATACTGTCTGTGCGTGGGAGAATATTGCTTGCGGCTTTTACCACTCCTTCCTGACTCGATTTACATTATTCATTTTCTTTGACATAGTGACACATCGAGCTTTAACACCGCCGCAAGCCAAGTCTCCTCCCACGACACACACTTCTCGTTCCAGTACTCAGAATTACGGTGCTTGCTATCAGTCGTTCCCGAAGAAGGACGGCAATCTTTGTGTGCGTGTCTGTGGGCGAGAGAGTGTTGCCTACATGTTCAAGACACGCGCACTTGTTTTGAACTTCATATAATGTTTTCCGTGCATAAAGCTGTTGCTGCTGCCTGTTCATCATAAAACTGAAACATGTTCGTGTGTACGTTTTAGTGAGTGCGTGCGTATGTTCATGAGAGGCTTTGCGCTAGCTTGGGTAAAGATTGAGTGTCCTTGTAAAACTTTTCACGGCGAGAAATTGCGCAACACACACACACACAAACACACACAAAATATTGGGTGTGTGTTTGCTTTTGTGCGTGTGAGTACGAGATAGTACGATATATTTCATACGATACAATTTCCTTTTATCGGGAGGAGGCAAAGGAAGAAAGAAGGAGGAGGGGGAGAGGAGGGGAGGGGAATGGAGGGGAGGGGAATGGAGGGGAGGGAAATGGAGGGGAGGAAAAGGGAAGGGGAGGGAAAGGGAAGGGGAGGGAAAGGGAAGGGGAGGGAAAGGGAAGGGGAGGGAAAGGGAAGGGGAGGGAAAGGGAAGGGGAGGGAGGGGAGGGAGAAGGAGAGGGAGGGGAGGGAGAAGGAGAGGGAGGGGAGGGAGGGGAAGGAGAGGAAGGGGAAGAGAGGGGAGGGGGAGGGGGGGGAGGGGATGGGGAGGAGAGGGGAGTGAAGTCTGAAAATGAGAGAGAGAGAGAGAGAGAGAGAGAGAGAGAGAGAGAGAGAGAGAGAGAGAGAGAATTTTATATGGTTACAATCATGGATACGCAGACCTTATAAGTTCAAACAAGGTGGCCTAAATACTAGTAAGGGAAGTTAGTAGGCGTAAAGGTTAACACCGATGAGGGCATCTCTCTCTCTCTCTCTCTCTCTCTCTCTCTCTCTCTCTCCTCACCTTTGTCTTGTTTTCTCCCACTCACAGATATATATATGAGAGAGAGAGAGAGAGAGAGAGAGAGAGAGAGAGAGAGAGAGAGAGAGAGAGAGAGAGAGAGAGAGAGAGAGAGAGAGTACAGTAGATGGTTTGTTGTGCAGTAAAGTTTGGTAAAACAGACATTCTTCAGTTCACCGACGACATATTTTATAAGCTCTCTAAGTATTTCCTGAAAGTACAGCTGCAACCCTTAGTTTCCGAGCACCTCCTTCCAGCAGTAACCAGAGAATAGAATTTGAAGATAAATAAAGGAGACTACCCTAGGCCTAAATGACCCTGAAGGACGAGGGAGAATGTGCTAGAGAGGAGGGGCGAGTAACCTGAGACTATTGCCCGGTACGGTACTTCTTTTTGGCCACCACCATCCCTAATGTTAACTGGTTTCCACCCCGGTATGTCTCACTGGGTGGTTGGTTAATACAGCCTAGAGTGGAAAGACTACAAAGCAATATTCACTTGGGTTGTATAACAAATTCAACATCACGTCTCTACATTAAAACTAAAGACTTTCCGACTAGCTTTCGTTCTACCTCTCAATACTAAAATAATGTGAAAAATGGCATATAAAGTCTGCAATAAGGCACAATAAAACAAAATATAGATGATGATGATAATTATATCATCTCCGACTTATCCATCGCTATTTCTCGTGACAAGTTTCTCAAGTGGATCAATTTCCAGCCCTGAGTTCAATCATTTCGCTGTGTATGGACAGACGTACAGAAGAACAGACAGATGAACTAACACACGAACAGACGGATACGTGCACCGCATAATAGTATAGATATATTATCATACGTACAAATCTCAACAGCTGCAAACATTTGTATAAAGAAAAAGAATGGCTGACTGACAAACAAGAGCGAGTTGCTTGATCCTGAAATTCCTTTATTATAACACGTGGAAAGTCTAACTATGTATTCATAGTGCCAATTTAAATAGTGAAGTGAATGATGCAACACTGAGATTAAGTGAGTGATGGTGCAATAATGCGAGGAGTGAGTCAGTCCACCTGTCCTGTGACCCCCTCCAAGCCAACACTCACTACTACCACCACCACCACCACCACACGGCAACATTAACTATCACCATAGCCACCACCACTATCACACGTCAACACTCACCACCACCAGTCCACAAACATCACACATTAACACTCACCACCACCACACGTCAAAACTCACCACCACCACCACCACACATCAACACACCCTACACACGTCAACCATTACCATCCTCTCATATTATGTTATCACTCACCCACATGTTACTAGAAACATTATCAACCTCGACTACGTTACCATGGACTCTCACCCAAACATCATTAAAAACAAACATCACGTGGCAACATACTCCTACACGTCATTATCAACATCACCACCACCACCACCACCTTCTTATAACGTTACAACCCACGCATCAGGTTTCACTCACTTCACACATCCCCACGTCACTTCACAAACACCACCTCTCACCCCGACACGTCACCCTACACTCCACCACTTCCCTTGACACAACCACAAGCATCACCCCACACCCCACCACTTTACTTCACACATCCTCTCGTCACTCATAACATCACCACTCACCCCAACACTTCACTCCACACCCCACCACTTCCCTTGACACAACCACAAACTTCACCTCTCACCGCAACACATCACTTCACACTCCACCACTTCACTTTACACATCCCCACGTCACCACCTCTCACCCCAACACATCACTTCACACATCCCCACGTCCCCACCTATCACCCCAACACAGCACTCATCCCCACCTCTCACCCCAATACATCACCCCACACCCCACCACTCACCGGCGCACCAGTATATATACACCTAACATACCACACCACCTATTTAACAAAGTAAACAGTTGCTGTACCGTGATACTTATCTGGGCCTCATAGCTATACCTGAGTGATAATTATGGGGTCCAGGGAGCTCTAACCTTATCTCGCTAGGGCCTCCCACAGCACTCTATTCACTCCAATACTACAATAACCACTCCCCATATCAGTCCACACAACGCCACCCACTATAATTATAATTCACACTCCAATCAACACACAACACTCCCATTGCACTGTATTCACTCCCATACTACAATAACCACTCCTATATTGCACTGTATTCACTCCCATACTACTATACAATAACCACTCCTATATTAATCCACACAACGCCACTATATTCATTCACACGCCTATCTACACTACTTGCACTCATTGTATCCACTCCTACATTGCTATATTCACTCCCAAACAAGCCATGCCACTTCCACATTACAATATTCACTCGCACTCTATTTTATACTCTTCTTAACACCCCTATATTTACTTCCATTCGACTATACTCCATTCCAAACCACTGTATACAGGTACTCCCTTCCATAGTTCTTGATATTAATCCCACAGCACTGCACACACTCTATTCCCTAACCAATCCATAATTCCCCCCTCCCACACCACACCACGCCACTCGACACCCACTCCTATCTAACGCAATATTCACTTCAATGCTACTCAATCATACTTACTACTCCTTTACTTACGCCCTACTCCCTTACTTACTTATACTCCCTTATTTACCTACACACTACTCCACTCCCTCCATCCCATTCAATACCACCCCCAGCCACATTATTAGACACCACTGTACAATACACTCCCATCTCTCTCTCTCTCTCTCTCTCTCTCTCTCTCTCTCTCTCTCTCTCTCTCTCTCTCTCTCTCTCTTCCACCCATCCCATTCCTTACCTTTGCCATTCCACAACCCTTCCAATTCACACACTCCTTCCACCCATCACATTCCACATTCCGTACTTCCAATGCAACACACTCCTTCCACCCTTCCCATTCCATTCCACACTCGCCCTCTTGTCCTCCTACCTTCCTTCCTACCATGCACTGACTCTCCCCTCCTCCTCCTCCTCTCCTCTCCCGTCCCTATTAGTGCCAGCATGAGCCCCGGTTAAGAGGATAATCTGCTGCCTGTGAAATGGAGGGTTACTGATTCCTCCTAACTAGGCCACAAAAAACGCCCACCCCACCACACGAAAAGGTAAGGTATTTTTGTTTCACTGAATAGTTTGGAGGAATCAATGACCTTAAACTGACCCAGAGAGTTCCCATAACATGTTTGCTATATATATATCACCAACACCACCGACACCCCCTCGATCATCTCTACCACAAGTGTTCTGAAATATACTCGTTTTTTATCTTTTTTCTATCGTGGAAAAAATGTTCTGATACACTTCTATGTATTATGAAATTAGATATACGTTTCGGGTACATTCCAGTATTTATAAGTTGCAAAAAACGTGCCTAGTTTTGCAAGTTTTTATGTAATTTGTATTGGATTGCATTACGTCCACCTAAAAAGCCATGAAATTTAATGAGGGAACCTGGTGTGGGAAGAGATAGTCACATTCTAAAGTCGTTGAGTGTTCGTTAGCACCAGAGGTTACTGTAATCACATGGTTTGTTTGTGAAGTTTATGTATTATTTATCACATAAGAAAATAAAATATCAACTGTCGTGGGAACTCTAGACGGTCTCATGCTCTACAATCATAATATGGATAATAAAAACTATTGGCATACGTCACAACAGGCCAAGGGATTACAGTGACCTCATGTGGCAGCGGACACAACTTTCCCTCAACCCACATGCCTTGCACTCATTCCCATGCAATCCTACCCTAACTGACCTACTTCCCTACCCTATCTGCTCACCATACCTTACATTCTGCCCCTACCTGCTCTTTTTCCCTGTCTGTTATACCTCTCAACCACTGCTGCCTTCCTCTGCCTGCTATCGCTCTACCCTGCCTGCCATCCCCTTCCAATGACATCACATTCTCCTTCTCCTTTACTTTCCTTTCACTTCCTCCATACCTACCTTCTCATTTTTCACAGTGAGTGACAACGTTAAATTGGAGGCAAAGGCAGCTTGCATGCAACCTCCTTTAATAGTTAGAGTCATTATAGTGAGAAACTTCGAAAAACCTCTATAGGTGGTGACATAGTTGCTAAATTAAATGAAAATACAATAATTTGATTTTGACGGATAGAATACAAAAGTCACACCACGAATAAATTGATGCGAGAATTAGGGTACGAATGTCACTGCCAGATGCCTCCTTTGCCTTAAGCTACGTGTGCAAATCTGCTGTTACTCAATCATACACACTATTCCAAGACACCCTGCCATGTCTTAGTATCGGGTCTGTTACAATTACCATTCCAGATCTTGTACTTTCGTCTTCATCTTAACTGAACTAATTTGAAACAGAATATTCAGGTTTAATTTATTTAGGGTAGCTGACATTTACTCTTATAAAAAAAATATCTCTTGATTATTTATGAATTTACTCCGAATAAACCTAACCTGTACAATTCCCAAGACACCAATCCATACTTTATCCTTTAATCACCTTCATGCAAAGCCGCCCTATATGAATATCGGGACCAATCATCACCCTCTCGTTCCACTCTGCATCTCATTAAACTCATCTATTTATATGCTTCCTTTCATCCCATCCTTGATCACCTCCCCTCTCTCTCTCTCTCTTCTATCTCCCTCACGCACTCATACACACTCTAAGTTAATTTCACCCATTGCACCCTCTCCGTGTCAGCAAACCAAAATGTGGTAATGTTTCCCTTAATACTTTCCACTACATACATCCATCCATCACTTGGCCTTCCACACCGTTCTGGCCCACCTCATTTTAATCATCAACCACCACCTTTCTCTCTCCTCGTACCTTCGCCTGCAACTCCTTAAGCAACTTCTGTCTATTTGTTCTTCACTCCTGACCGGTGTCTCTCTGTGTTGGCATCACTGTCATATCGGGCAACAGATTACATCTTGCATTATTCTGTCCCTTCCCACTCTTGTCAATGTACAGTTACAGTACTCCGTTACAAATTTGTTTTACTTTTTTTCTATAATTCTCCATTAAGGGTTCCATATT
>JAWQEG010004652.1:25000-41218 GCA_033782935.1 Petrolisthes cinctipes | reverse complement strand
GACACTCAAATAGATAAAAAATAAACCACCAACAACCAAACCAACCCAACCCCTTTCCATGAACGTCAAACAAGAATGACACTTAAATAGATAAACACAAACCACTAACAACCAGCCCTTCCATGAACGTTCCAGGGGCATAAAGGTCAAACAAGAATGACACTTAAAAAAGATAAAAACAAACCACCAACAAGCTTGCAAAGAACGTTCCTCCAGGGCTGAAGGGGATTACGAACCTAATCTTCCGAACGTTTCCCATTACAGAAGTTCAGAAAGACGCCGCCAACCAGCCAGCCAGACAGCCAGCCAACAAGACAGCCAGACAACCAGACAGCCAACCAGCCAGCCAACCAACCAACCAGACAGCCAACCAACCAACCAACCAGCCAACCAACCAACCAGCCAACCAACCAGACAGCCAACCAACCAGACAGCCAACCAACCAGACAGCCAACCAACCAACCAACCAGCCAACCAACCAACCAGCCAACCAACCAGCCAGCCAACCAGCCAGCCAACCAACCAACCAGTCAGCCAATCAACCAGACAGCAACCAGCCAGACAGCCAACCAGCCAACCAGCCACAACCAAGATAAAGGGGCCCAGAGTCTGATAATCCCTTTCATCCTTTCACGGGTAAACTTTCCTGGATATGACCCATTAGACACTCCATAACCTGGAGCCACGGAATCCTACAGTCGTGGTCACATATTTGCTCTCATCTCTCCATCATCTTATAACTATCTACACACCATTTATTCCTTTTTTTGTTTCATTTCAATTAATATTTTTTCTTTATATATATTTTTTTTTTGTGTGTGAGAGAGAGAGAGAGAGAGAGAGAGAGAGAGAGAGAGAGAGAGAGAGAGAGAGAGAGAGAGAGAGAGAGAGAGACTTAGTGGATATCTACCTCATTTAAATTAATTTATTTTAGGTATATTTAATGCAATCCAAGACAAAGTACACCAAATAATTATATTCCCCAACTTAGTACAGTAGTTATCTGCTACTATTAATCACTGGAATATATTATGCGAAACCTGTAGCTAAAGTCATCTTACTTTGAAGGGAATCAGTGAGTTTTCTCCAGGATTAAAGGAGAATATGGGTATGAATGTATAGTGTGTAATGATAAGAACACACACACACACACATTATTTCCTTACAGCTTCAATGGTCATATCTTTACCTTGTTTATATATGGTTCAGTTTATATAGTGTGACACTGGGGCAGCTTTGTATATCATGTAGCTCGTGCCAAGGTTGCAGTGGGGCGCTACCTCTACCCACTCGAATTATTGAAACGAGAGAGAGAGAGAGAGAGAGAGAGAGAGAGAGAGAGAGAGAGAGAGAGAAAGAGCATAGAGGAGGATAAGAATGGGGATTGGTGATGGGAGGGACAAAGTGATGGTAGTGAGGGGGTGTGGGAGGGGGCAGAGGGGGGTGTGGGAGGGGGCTGAGGGGGGCGGGGGTAAAGGCGGCTGAGCACGTGAACCGAGTTGCCATGTCAAAAAAAAAAAAAAAAAAAAAAAAAAAAATAAAAGTTGTTCGGGGCAGTACTCTCGAGGTCCCCGCGTCGCTTACATTTCATTTCTGAACTGTTTTATTTTCCACCAAACTGGATACATTAGCAGGTAGAAATCATATAAAACACTCGCGAATCAACTCACAAAACGAAGCTCATTAAGAAGTCCGAAAACTATATCTTTGAGATGTATGTATGTACAGTCGCGGTCAATAATAATCACCCACATATGGGTATCTCAAACAATTTACTGTCTAATGTTTTCACGTTCACATATGATATTATTGTTTTAAGTAGGTGCGTAGCTGCATGTAGTAAATTGAAAGATGGTAGTTAACCTATTTATTGGAAAGTTTATCATTTTAGGAACAGAGGGAAGCTGTCAAACTCTTACGTGAGTACCCCTATATGGATGGTTATATTTGACCGCGACTGTATGTATGTATTGGTTTGATCCTCATATTTAATTAACCTAAGTAAATCATGGTATCACGCTATATCATCCTACACCAACCTACAGTATGTATGACCCTTTGCAGCATACACCAATAACACCTTTGATGTCAACAAATACAGAGACTAAATAAACACACATATCCTTATACTTTGCTGTCATCGTGAATCTCGTCATGGGGGTCAGCCATTTTCTCAGCTACTGGGAAAACGTTTTTATCTAATTCCTCCTGACTACAAAATTATTATAGTAGGCCTATGACGAGAGAAACAAAATTATTATCCTAGAATATAAATACCTAAGACATACACAGACTGGAGGCATCAGTAGTCCTCTAATTCTTCCACATTAAAGGGGAGGTTCTTTCTTTGGTAAATTGGAGGGCTACTGATTCCTCTAAATTATATCGGGAAACAGACAGCCTTAATGATACTAAAAGGGGATCTGTTTCATGGCATAGTTTGGAGGAATTAGAGACCCTCCAAATCACCAAAAACAAAAAGAGACGTCATAGGAGGCAGGGTGGACAGACAGACACCCACCCGTACCACCTCACCCAACCCACCTGGCAACCTCTACCCAAGACCAATAGAATTTGCCTCTACTCTTCACTCACCTCGTCACTCCTCCTCGCACATTAACACACCGATGACGTAAGCCCAGTCCACCCTGCGTCTTGTTCTGGTGTCGATGGATTTACGCACATCACCAAGACACTATGATATACACTACAAATTCCATGAGATATGAGGGAACAGCCATGAGGGGATGAGGGCAGTGTTGTGTACACGTGATCAGCTGTAATAACACCTGCGCGGCTCCGTTTCCCACAAGCCTACTGCACACGCACACGAAACATTGGCGGGCGATAATATTAGCTGTTAATTGTAAGATATTAGCGACGAGTTCGACTTCATTCATCCCTTGTATTGTCAAACATGGTCATGGAGTTTAGTCTAGAAATAATGCCGCAAGGAAGAATAAGGGAGGAATGAAGTGCAAGGAAAAAAGTGTCACGTTGTTGATAGAAAGTTAGAGATGAGGTGGGTTACACTTCTGTCCCCCCTTCCCTCCTCATTCCGTCGTGTTTTTTGTCTCTCCACTCTGTCTCCTCTTTTTATTTTTGGTATAAGATCCTTCTGGGTTAACGCCGTCTCCTTCCTTCCCATTTTGCATTCATATTAAATATAACATCTAATACAACATAGATAGATAAGGTAAAGTGGAGACATACACAGCATCAACGCTTTGCTTATATACGTGTTTATCTCCGTTACTATTGCCTAGGGAACTTGTATGTAATGGATCTTGATTAATTAATGACGACCAACCAATCATAATCATTAATAGAGGCACAGTACAGTTGGCCACATTCCACACAGCGTTGTCAACTCTCGCCGAGATGGTAACCCCAAACCACTATAAAGTTGTAAGTTCCATTCACTGCCACCAATGAGTGCTTCGAGTTGGTGGTTCGGGATTGTTATCTCTACCAGACTTGACACTGCTGTTTGTCCCTCATCACTTCTATTTGGTGGCAAAGTCAGGAGGATTGAATAGTCTACAACCAACAAACAATATCACAGACCCATTAACTAAACTCTACTACAGTAAAATAAGTCATTACATACCAGGTACGCCTTCTATGTTGACAGCCTTTATGACGTTGTTTACCCACTATAAAATATCAACGGGATCTCAATTAAGTTTTTAAAGGGACACAGAATACTTTAGGTACATTGGAGTTCCACGAGTCGTGCAAGGTATGCCAGGAAACACTTATTATATATTAACAAAATATATAATAAGTGTTATGTTACTTGGAATAATAGTCTGGAGGAATCCGTTGCTACATAAGATTCACATTCCACCTCTGTACTATATAACTTCCCCCTTAAGAGCAGATTAATCCGGTTCCTTTCACCTCTCGTCGGTAAGCAGGGAGACTGACTGAGGAAGTATAAACATTGACACAGTCTCCTTTGGCTGGCACTAATGGCTCAAGTCAGGTTGCCAGTTGACCTTTTTCTTTGATATATTTTTACGAATCTGTGAAGCGTTCTAAATTATTCCCCACACCCTTAGATAATAGGGATATAATTTGATAATGATAATAATGATGATATGGTGAAGCTGATAATAATGATGATGTTGAAGATTATGATGATGAGGATGATGATGATGATGATGATGATGATGATGATAATAATAATAATGATGATAATGGTGAAGTTGATAATAATGATGATGTTGAAGATTATGATGATGAGGATAATAAGGATGATGATAATGATGAAGATGATAATACTGTAATGACGATGATGAAGATTATGAAGATAATGATAATGATGACGATAATGATGAAGATGATAATAATGGCGATGATGAGGATAATATTAGTGATGATAATGATTATGATGACGATAATGATGAAGATGATGATGATAATGACGATGATGAAGATTATAATGATGATGAGGATAATAATGATGATAATAATGATGACGATGATAAAGATGATGATAATGATGATGATAATGACGACGATGATGGAGATTATGATAATGAGGCTAATGATGATGATAATAATAATAATGACAATGATGAAGATTATGATAATGATGATGATGATAATGATGATAAAGAAGATGATGATGATGCAAATTTCAGTACTTATCGAAATACCAGACGTAATATTAAATGATAAATAACTAGTATAATTTGTAGAATGGACGGAGATATGACTATAACATTATTCATTATTCACTTCATGACTATATTATTAACTTCATGCAATTCCTTATCTGTCGAAAATATACAGTACCGGCTTCTGCATTTAATTCCTTGGAGTTTTCGATAAAGGTAAAATATTCTAATACAAATTACACCGAAAATGCACACAACATGGAACATATTTGCAACTTATGAAAAATGCAATATAGTGTACAGTACGCGAAATGTCTCTCTCTCTCTCTCTCTCTCTCTCTCTCTCTCTCTCTCTCTCTCTCTCTCTCTGAATGTGTATGTGTATGTGTGTGTATGTGTGTGTGAATGTGTGTGTGTGTGAATGTGTATATGCATGTGTATGTGTGTGTGTGAGTGTGAGTGTGTGTGTGTGCGAGTGTGTGTGGATGTGTGTCTATGCATGTGTTTGTGTGTGTGTGAATGTGTGTATGCATGTGTATGTGTGTGTGTGTGTGTGTATGCATGTGTATGTCTGTGTGAATGTGTGTGTGTGTTAATGACGCCGCTATGCAGGTAATGAGCAGGTGGGTCCTCAGGTAGCCAGGCAATCAGTAGCTGGTCATTCAGGTGTGAAGCTCAGGAGGCCACTTGGTAACACGACCATGATGAGGCGTGGGAGGCGAGGGAGAGGGAGTGGGAGGCGAGGGAGAGGGAGTGGGAGGCGTGGGAGAGGGAGTGTGAGGCCAGGGAGAGGAGTGGGAGGCGTGACAGAGGGAAGGGAGTGGGAGGCGTGGCAGAGGGAGTGGGAGGCGTGGGAGAGGGAGTGGGAAGCGTGGGAGAGTGAAGAGAGGCGAGGCAGAGGGAGTGGGAGGCTAGGGAAAGGGAAGGAAGGCGAGGGAGAGGGAAGGGAGGCGAGGAAAAGGTACAAGAGGGGTGGGGAATATGGAAGAGTTGTAGTGAGTGGGAGGGGGGAGAGGGAAGGAGTGGGGAAAAGGGATGTGTTGTTATAGTGAGTAAGAGGGAGAGGGAAGGGGTGGGGAAAAGTGGTGTCGGAATCGAAGTAGAGGGTAAGGTAAGAGAGGAGAAAAGAAATAAATTGGAGTGGGAGGTGAGGGAAAGGTAAGGGAAGGGTGGATAAAAGCAGAGGGGAAGGAAGGAGAGAAGGGAGGTATGGAATGGGAGGCGAAGGAAAGGCAAGGTGGGAAAGGGCTGGGAAAGGGTAGGGTAGGCAAGGTTAGGAAAGGGAAAATAGGAGAGGATAAAGAATGTGTAGGGAAAAGAAGGCATAATGAGTAAATGGGAGGAAAAAGGCAAAGAAAGATAAGGGAAGGGAAGGAGAGATGAGTGCAGTTAAGGAATGGAAAAAAGGAAAGGAAAGTAGAAAGGGATATTAATAAAAAGGGCAAGGAAAGAGAGAATATGGAAATTTTTTAGGAAAGATAATTATATTCTACTATAATTCAAATCAGTGGCATCAACTAAAAACAATGTATTATTTTAATTAAATCAACTAGAAAATTATAAAAGGTACACTGTATATACCGAACATTCTTTTTTTTCACCATGCGAAATATTTACTGAACGACTAATTAATATATGAGCCCACAGTTATTCCAGCCAAAGCATTGTTGTTGTTGTTGTTGTTTATTAAATGTGTCATCACCCAATCTATATATACAGTACAGAATGCAACACTGTGTTAAAATATATATTATCTGCCAAACTGTACAGAATGCAACACTGTGTTAAAATATATATTATCTGCTAAACTGTACAGAATGCAACACTGTGTTAAAATATATATTACCTGCCAAACTATACAGAATGCAACACTGTGTTAAAATATATATTATCTGCCAAACTGTTGTATCACGTATCAGACACGTAATGTATTGTGTGTTTTATTTATCCTGGTATTGACGTTATTGTGTTGGTGTGTGTGTGTATATTTTGCTTTGTTTATTTATGATTAGAAAAAAAAAAAAAAAGTTATTTCCATGAAGTATTTATTTACCTTTGCAAACGAGGCTTGTGGAAGGTTACTTATCACGCGTGTTTGTTTGTTTGTTTGTCTGTTTGCTTGTGTGTTTGCTTGCTTGTTTGTTTGTTTGTTTGTTTGCTTGTGTGTTAGCTTGCTTGTTTGTCTGTTTGTTTGTGTGTTGGCTTGTTTGTTTGTCTGTTTGCTTGTGTGTTAGCTTGCTTGTTTGTCTGTTTGCTTGTGTGTTAGCTTGCTTGTATGTCTGTTTGCTTGTGTATTAGCTTGCTTGTTTGTTTGTATGATTGCTTGCTTGTTTGTCAGTATGCTTGTATGTTAACTTGCCCGTTTGTTTGTGTGCTTGTAGTTTAGCTTGCATGTTTGTTAAGTTGAAAAATGCTGAAGCCTACATACGACGATATTTTCCAACACACACACACACACACACACACACACACACACACACACACACACACACACACACACACACACACACACACACACACACACACACACACACACACACACACACACACAGACACACACACACACACACACACACACACACACACACACACACACACACACACACTGAAATAGAGAGGTGAGAGTGAGTAAAAAGGAGGGAAGGGCATCTACTCATTCAACCTCAGGAAAAAACTCACTCAGAGAAAATTCATGTAAATCTTATGCATTGAAAACCTCAAGACCACTCCACCTGCCAAAACAACAACAACACACACACACAACACACACACACACACACACACTATTTATATACCCCCTCTCTTATAAAGACACACACACACAAACACATACACACACACACTATATACAGGGTTATTCAAAACTACATTTACAAAATGACAGGGTAAAGTCCTGACATGATGTTAAACATATTTCCATATGTATTTTTCAAAAATTTAAAATGTTAATGACAGACATGAAAGCCAAATCCATTACCGTGGGCGAATGATCGAACACTTCTAAAACTAACCCTCCCCCTACACCCACAGCACCCCGTGTTCTCTCTCGGGTAGACGAGGGAACTTAATACAACGTATGAAGCAATAAACCCTTATCGATCACAGGATTCAAACAGATCCTTAGGCTTCGAATTGATCCCATGTATTCGTGTTATTGTTTTGTGGTCGAGTTACACTTACCGAGTAATACCTGTAGATGCCAGGGCGGTACTACTAACTTATCTGACATTACAAGAAACACGAAGCCTTGGGATCGATTAAAAGTAACGGATCTGTTTGAATCCCATGATCGATAAGGGTTTCATTGCTTCATACGTTTTAAAACTTGCCTCGTCCACTTAAGAGAGAGCAGGGGATGAGGTGGGGGGAGGTGTTAATTTTAAAGTGTTAGATCATTCGCCCACGGCAATGGATTTGGCTTTCATGTGTGTAATTATCTTTATATATTTTTGAAAAATATATATGGAAATATGTTTAACATCATGTCAGGAATTTACCCTGTCATTTTGTAAATGTAGTTTTGAATAACCCTGTATATATATACCCCTTCTCTTTTGGACACACACACATACACATACACACACAATATTTATACCCCTCTCTTCTGAACACACACACACACACACACACACACACACCATTACCAATTATTATCAGGTTCAGGTGACGCTCAAATGCACCGGCGGGCGTTTATCTTATTATTCTCTTGTGGAAAAATACCTGGAGCTCTCTTAGTTAGTCCTCCAAACCTGACTTATAAAACACATCACCGAGACTCATATGAGGAGGGATTCTGTTTCCAGGTATGGTTTTGAGGAATTAGTTGGTAGCCCTACAATAATTTTCCACAGTATACGAATCATCTTAAGGGGGTGCGGGAGTAGGGGGACAGGCTTGGGGAGGGTTTGGGGGGGTCGGGATGTTTTTTTTTTGGGGGGGGGTTAGGGGGGTCGGGAGGGTTTTGGGGGGTGCGGGAGTAGGGGACAGGCTTTCTACCCACTCCAAGCCTGTCCCCCTATTCCCGCACCCCCTTAACTGCATGGGTGTTTTAGATAGCGTGATCTTCATAATTATATATATTTTTTTTATATATAGAAAGTAGTCAATTAATCTTTTTGGTGATCATCATCATCATCGTCGTCATTATAGTCAACATCATCATTATGCTTACCACCAGAAACGCGTTAAGAACAGTTAAATCCAGTGAAAACAGTAATTATATCCATTGAATGCTGGTATGATTGCAGTAATTCATTTTCGCTAATACGTTTTCGTTCTAAAACTGACTGACTGACTGACTGATCGTAAATAAAACTTAATGGCAGGCCAGCAGTTAAAGCCACACACATGCAGAGGGAGAGAGGGAATGAGAGGTGGGTTGGCAAGTTGTAAAGGAGAAAGAAAAGCAGGAAAGGAAGGGCAGCTGAAGATAATATAAGACATACAAGTGTTTGGTTAGGGTTCTAAGGGGAGTCAAAACTGCTTAATTTATTCTCTTGTGGTCAAATCTTTATACATTTTTGTGTGTGTGTGTGTGTGTGTGTGTGAGAGAGAGAGAGAGAGAGAGAGAGAGAGAGAGAGAGAGAGAGAGAGAGAGAGAGAGAGAGAGAGAGATCAAATTGAGGGGCTACGTACTCCTCCAATCTATTTTACAAAGCAACACCCCCGCCCCAATTCTCATGTAAAGGAATAATACTCCGTTTTCTGGAAGAGTTTGTGGGAATCAGTAGCCCTCCGATTTGACCACAATAGAGAGATGATACCCACTTTATATACTATAGTACCTTTGTCTCTAACTACAAGAGTGGTCATCTGGTTGTAGCTATAACAATATCCTTACTGCACGTCATCAAACTGGACGAGAGACAATAACCATGCAGCAGAAGGCATAAAAAACAAGGGGCCGTTTCAACTTGTAACAAGGCACATTGGCAGTAGCAAGTGGCCCTCACAACTCAATCCCTACTGCTGCACATTGTCGCTCACACACACACACACACACACACACACACACACACACACACACACACACACACACACACATACACACGCAAATACAGACACACACACACACAGACACACAAACGCTCACACACGCACAAAATACACCTCACCCTCACCCTGGCTCTCCATCCCGCCGAACCTAACACATTACGACCTCCACCTAGTGTTATGGATGCCAACTGCTCATAACACTGCCATTCCCAGCATCTTTTCTGGCCACAGAGGCATGCCTAACCATAGTGACCTCGATTGCAGGCCATTATATTATTTCTTTTTGTTTTTTCCAGGTGAGCCTCCGTCATGAATGAGAGAAGAAAATTGTTTGAGTCGGAGTAAAGATCTTTAAGGGGAGAACCTCTTTTGACTAATTTGGAGGGATACTGATTCCTCCAAACTATGCATGTCACGAAACAGATCCTCACTTAGTAACATTGAGGTGATTTATTTCCTGGCATTGCTTCGAGGTTTTAGTACACTATAGCACTCCTGTTCCCCCAAAAGAGGTCCTCCCCTTAAAAACCCTGTGATCGTGTATGAGAGTTGGTGATGACAGGCTTCTGATTCCTCCTGACTATGCCACGAAACATGCTCCTTCAATATAAGTGGTGTTTCATGGCAATGTTTGAAGGATTCGCTAACGTCCAATTTTCTGACAACATCGCGGGGACCCTCTTTAACGACGATGTGTGACTGGAGTCTGCCATTTGTTTCTTTCCCAGGTGAGTCTCCAACATGAACAAGAAAGTAACATTAGAGGAGGAATCCTTTAATTAAGGGGCGAGTGATTATGTCGAGAAACTAAGATGTGATTTTGATTCCTCCAAACTCCTCTACAAAACACGTACTCGAGGATATAATATTTGTTTCATGGCATAGTTTGAGGGAAACAGTAGTTACCAGTTCGCTATCAACAGCATAGTATCACCTCCTTAACGACGATATGATTGGTTGGTTAGTGTTACTTGTTTGGAACGATGGATGGATGAGGATGGGTTGGCTGGGTAGTTGGCTGGCTGGCTGGTTTAATGGATATATGGATAGATGAATGGATGAGGATGGGGCTGGCTGTCAGGCTGGATAGATGGCTGAGGAAGGCCTGACTGGCTGGCTGGCTGGCTAGTTGGCTGTGGAAGGTCGTATCGATGGCAGAAGGCATAAGGGAGCACTTTAGAACTTCTAGTAAAAGAGCCTGGAAAAGTTTGTATTGGAAGAGAAGCCATAGGACTATAAAAGGAGGAGAAATGTACTATATAAGGAGTGGTATTGTACTGTATATGGAGGGGTATTGTACTGTATATGGAGAGGTATTGTACTGTATATGTAGAGGTATTGTACTGTATATGGAGTGGTATTGTACTGTATATGGAGAGGTATTTTGTATTATATAACCACAAGCCAATAGTAAACTAAACAACAGATATAAATAAAGTCTGGAAGAAATAGTATAAACAGTTTGTCTCCTTCATTCCTTCCTATCTATATATTTTCATAGAGACTGAAGACGAGGTTTAAATAATGCACAAATCCCTAGATTTTCGCTCATAACAAATAATAAAAGTTAAACTATGAAGCAGGTACCTAAAGTTTTTGCTGACGAATTTTTCTTTGCTTTATATATATATATATATATATTTATATATATATATATATATATATATATATATATATATATATATATATATATATATATATATATATATATATATATATGACACTGGTGTGACGAGACCTTTACCTTTAAACTCATCTATTTATATACATACATTTGGTCACCTTTGATGTTGGACTAACTAATATTTTTGCAAGCGTATACTCTTAATTAAGGCGCGGTCACACGAGCCATTTTTTTGTCAATTATTCACCGGCAATTTTATTATTCACCGGCAATTTTAACTCTGGTCACACGAGCTAGCCGAGATTTGAGCGTAATTCGGCAATTCGGCTTGGTTTTATGGTAAAGCTCATCTCTTGCATCCCACAAATACATATTTTCTCTTACTAGTTCCAGCAAAGAGGCCTCAGAGGTCCGGGTTCACAGGACTTTATTGCTAGTTGCCATGACGACGAGAAAAATACAGTACAATACGCTATACAGCAGCAGCATCTGAGGGGTAAATAATATTATGTGGTGGTGTTGGCATAAAGAGGTCTCAGAGATCCGGGTCAACAGTACATTGTTGTTATTTGTCATAACATTGACGACGAGAACAATACAGCAGCAGGATCTGAGGACAGTGAGGGGGTAAATATGTCGTCGTCGTTGATGAACTTTATTTGTTTTCCCGCCAAGCGGGACCACCACAGCCATTTTCTACTGCATCATTATGGTCCATTTTTGTCATTTCAACAGCACACATGTATTTTAATATAATTTTCTAGGCTTAATAACATTACAGATGGATCATCAGCTGTCATGTTTGTTCTCGACATCGTCAACACAAGACGAGCAGGATTGTGTCGTGAAAATTGACGAAATCTCGACAAATCAAGGCGAGATTTAACCGAGTTGATATTGCCGGTGAATAATTGACGAAAAATGGCTCGTGTGACCAAGCCTTTATTAATAACTCCTGCAGGCACAAATCGCACACACACTATATATATATATATATATTTCCATTCCCAAACCAGAGCCCTTCCGCCTCCTGACTGAAGCGGATTTAGTTCACTTCCGTCCCCATTAGAGGGTGTTCTGTTCTGGCTAATCAGTTTTTACATGCTTTATATCAACAGACCAGCCACCAGTCCTAATAACTGACCCAAGCACCAATACATGAGGGTGAGGAAGCTGTCCTTTTATATTATTCAATAGTGGTTTGAGGGAATAATCTGTCTCCTTTACAAACATAATCCTCTCCATTTACTCCTCCTCCTCCTCCTCCTCCTCCTCCTCCTCTCCCTGTTACCCCTCTTCTTCCTCCTCCTCCTCCTCCTCCTCCTCTTACCCCCTGTCACCCCTCCTCCCCTTCCTCTTCCCCTTCTCCAACTCCCTGTTACCCCCCCACCACCTCCTCCTCCTCCTATCTCCTGTTACCCCCGTCCACCTCCTCCTCCTCCTATCTCCTGTTACCCCCTATTCCTCTTCCTCCTCTTTCCCCCATTCCTCTCCCCCTCCCCCTCCCCCTCCCGGTGCTAATGCTGATTTAAGAGCGCCAGTCATTTACAGGATTATCTACTTGGAAAAAGGGGGATTTACAGCTGGAAATGTTTAGTATCAAAATGATCTCATCGCACACCAGTTTAAACCATACCAAACCTGACGGAATCGAGTTTGTTTATTATATCATTTTATTTTTTGCGCATATACACAAATACTATCCAAACATGAATGCACATGTTTGTGAGTTCATGCAAACACGCACTTATGAAAACACACACACACACATGCACACATTAATAGTTCTTGTTTATCACATCAGCGACGATCGATAGAAGTGAGATAAATGAGGTTTAGTGGGGTCAGGTGAAGTCTGCATAGATTAGAAGGGGTTAGGTTAGGTTTGGTCTGCATAGATTAGAAGGGGTTAGGTCAGGTTGGGTCAGCATAGGTAATGTGAGGTCAGGAGAGGTGATAAGGTGAGATAGATACAGTTGGAATGCGATTGGTTGAGGTCAAGAGAGGTCGATGAAAGTGTGATGGGTCAGGTGGGGACAAACAGAGTCAGGTAGCAGTTGGAAGCTTGTCAGGCCTGGAGTCGATTTACAGGGCAGGGCAGGGCAGGTCAGGTCAAGGTCAATTAGTGGCCATCAGTGTTAGGTCAGGGGAGCCTCGGAAACACACTATATAGGAGGTTTGTCTAAAGTATCTATATTTTATTTTTATTATTATTATTATCATTAGATCTTCATTGTATGTGTGACTTGCTGCATACACAAAAAAAAAAAAAAAAAAAAAAAAAAAACACACACACACACACACATTAGGCGAATTAAACGTAGAAGCACAAAACTTATATAGGCCTCAGATGGGAAGGAAGAGTAGATGTAGAGGATGGTATGAGTGAAGAAGGAAGGGGAAACGGGGGAATGATTGTGAGAGGAAATACACTCGTGATACATAATTTCTGACCAGAGTGTGATGAGCAGAAAGCTTCGAATCGCCTGGTATTGCTAATTTCCCCACCCAGTACACATTATAGAGGCTGAGTTCGAATGCAGGGTATGTGTGTGTGGTGCCTGCCGTTCGTCTCTGGTCAGAAATTACGTATTACGAGTGTACTGCAGTGAAAGACGGAGGAGACTGATTGGGAGGAGAGGGAAAGGTATAGAAGAGACACGTGGATAATGGAAGAGGGAGAAGGAAGAGTATATAGACGGAAGGAAAATTGACATGAGAAAGAAAGGGAAGGGAAAGGACGAAGTGAAGGAGGGAATATTGGCATGAAATAGGAAGGGAAGGAAAAAGTGAAGATTAGAAACTTAATTAGGTAGACTGTGGTGGGGAGGAAGGGAAGAAGGAAGTGAAGGAGGGAAAAATGGAAAAGGGAGAAAAAGGGAGGAAAGAATGGAAAACTAAATGAGGGGGACCAAGGGAGAGACGGGGAGAGGGGGGCAAGGGTGAGACAGGGAGAAGGGGGGGGGGGTCGCAAGAGAGAGACTGGGGGAGGGGGGGGGGGAAGAGACAGGGGGAGGAGGGGGGGGCAAGGGAGAGGATAAGGAAGGGGTTGTGTTGGGGGTCAGTGCGTGAACTCATTTGCAGGGATGATGGCCGAGGCAGAGATCACGCCAGGCTCTACACTGGGAGTTAGTGGTTTCATTAGGGCAGAGAGAGAGAGAGAGAGAGAGAGAGAGAGAGAGAGACACAGAGAGAGGGAAAGAATGGGCAGTGAAGCGAGACACTCACAAAGACAGAGACGAACACTTTTGGAATGTTTGTTTCCTAATACACAAATCTGTCCACATACACCTCATACCCCACAATAAAATATATAATATAGTTGAACTGGACGCCTTATACCAGCCAGTACACTCGCAATCCAATATATGTATCCAGGTTTGCTTCGAAAACCTGATCGAGTATTAAGCGAACTCAAGCAATTATAATACAGGATAAGCGTTGTAATTGGTTCACTACTATGTCAAATGGTTCGAAACTTCAAGACCTGGATACAAATTTTGGATTGCGAGTGTACATAAGGTCACTCTGTCATCAACACAACATAATTATAATATATAATAATATAATGTACTGTAAGTATATCAATGTTAGTATCTATTTTGACACTATTATTTTTATTATTATTGTTGTTATTATTATAATTCCTAGGTATTAATACTGAGATTGACAGATGCACATACAAGCACTCTCAGACAATCAATTATACACACACACACACACACAAACACGCACACATACACACACACTTATACGAGTTAGGCTAACATAACATATTGGCATGAAAGAAAACTCCATCCAACATTACAGAAAACGTTGGTCTCGGGGTTGACGGTAACAAAACACTACAACACAAACATTTTACAAACGTACAACTTAGACATATATCTGTACAGCCAAAGACAAAAGTTCCATTACACTGGTGCTTCTGTACATTCGGATAATTACTAACTAAACTATATTTCTTTACTTGTCGATACTGTACGGACATCCTCATTATTTAATTAATTTATTGGCTAATTTGTCAAAGTGATGCAATTCAAGACAAACTACACCAAATATTTACACATCTAAGTAATTCTCTGTAACTTATAAACATTGGAATTCACGCGACATTTAAATTATATTGATGGGAATCGGTGCATTTTCGCCTGGAAAAAGAAAACAGCACTGGAAATAATAATGTTGTGAAGAATTATACTGACCCATGTACTATATAATATTTCAGAATTTTCAGGATTGAGTATGCTTTTGGTACATTGGAGTGCCTCGATTCCTCTAAAGTATGCCAGGAAACAGGGTTAGATTGAACCAAATATAAAGGTTGCCTGTTTCTTGGAATAATTTAATTGGAGGAAACAGTTGTCTCAGATTTATCAGCATTCTTGTTAAATGATGTTGTCTGCTTTTTGGTGTGGTATATGGGAATCAGTATATGGGAATCAGTATGTGGGAATCAGTATATGGGAATCAGTATGTGGGAATCAGTATATGGGAATCAGTATATGGGAATCAGTATGTGGGAATCAGTATATGGGAATCAGTATATTGGAATCAGTATGTGGGAATCAGAGTGTGCTGGGAATGTATGTGGGAATCAGTATGAGGGAATCAGAGAGGTTTAGCTGCTACAAAAGTTGTCAGATTGATATAACTGAATAGATGATTGTGAAGATTTATCATCAATCCTATTTTTATTTTTAGTTTTACTTTTTTATTTACCTTTAGTACCAGCCCCAACACTCTAGGGAACGTTGCCGCTAAAGGCCATGACGATATTTTACACAGGGTTAGTTTAGTCTATGCCTGTACCAAAGGAAACAAACTCATATTTTGTCATCAAAGAAAGCGCACACATTATGAGGGCAACAGTTCTATATGGTTTGGGTTACATGTGACAGTAATATGACGCTAGTTTTGGATATCAATTATACTGTTTTATTGTATAGTTGAGAGGAATTAATAACCCTTCGA
>JAWQEG010004652.1:0-20000 GCA_033782935.1 Petrolisthes cinctipes | reverse complement strand
GATTTAGTGTGTGTGTGTGTGTGTGTGTGTGTGTGTGTGTGTGTGTGTGTGTGTATGTAGATGTAGTGTGTGTATGTGGTGCTTCACAATGCAACACATCCTGCCTCACATTTCAACACCCTTTGTGAAGTCAGAGCGAGTGAGTCATAGGGTCAGTTCAATAGTGACGAACGAGACAACACCACAATAGCAAAAAAAGAAAGTCATAATTACATTTTCTTGAACGGAAATTACTGACGTCTGTAACACCACCACCTCCTAGCGCCCTTGTGTGTACAGTCGTGGACATTAGTTTCAATACACATAAGGAAAACTTAGGGGAAGTGCTGTCAAATGCTTTCACGTTCTCATAATTATATACGATATTATTGTTTTGAATTGTAAGAAGTGCTTACAGTAAAGCAGAAGATGGTACTTCACATATTTATTGGAAAGTTTCTTAGCTAACGAACAAAGAGAAGCAGTCAAACGTTTTCATGATTCACTCCAGTGTGGATAATTATTATTGTCCACGACTGTACATGCATCCTGTTTCGATGACGATAAAAACTGACGGCTCCTTCACTACTCATTCCAACAGTATACTTAGTCACCCTCCTCCAGTGATCAAGTGTCCAACGCGTCTCTCCTCCCTCTCTTGTATAGGCTGCAACTCTCTTCCCCGCATACCTCCTTCTCCTTCTCTTCCTCCTCATCTTCCTCCTCCTCTAGGTGATCGAGAGAGAGAGAGAGAGAGAGAGAGAGAGAGAGAGAGAGAGAGAGAGAGAGAGAGAGAGAGAGAGAGAGAGAGAGAGAGAGAGAGAGAGAGAGATGGGGGTTGGTCAAGAGTGAGATAGCAAGAGTAAAATCATGGGCTTAGGTGACTGAGGACAAAGTGATCTGACTCACGTGAGGAGTGCATGGTGGTGAGGTTAGTTGGATAAGCCAGCCAGCGGAAGAGATAACTGAGGAGTTTTTGAGGTCAACCACAAGGCCTCACTGTAGATAACCAACGAGGAGTAGATGCCAAGTCTTTAGATCAGGCTACAAAGATCGTCCTAATCGGTGGTTTAGAGAAGACTGACAAGAGAAGGGTTTCGTGAATAAGACAATCTGCACAAGAACTTCAAGTCAAGGAATAAGGAGCAACTTGGAAAGGAGGTCGTTCAGGAGGAGGTGATCCAAAGAAGCAAAAATTATGACGCCAAAGTTACAACACAATTTTTAATTAAGGCGTCACGGAAGGCAATCCAACTATAGGTAAATAGACGTGCAAAAAGGTGACCCCAGCTCGAAGATATATACGTCAAGGCAGCCAGACAGATAAAGAGAGAGGATTTTGAAGAGACCACTGACAAAGAGGAAAATTAATAAGAGTGAAAGAAACAGAAACTATATCGACAAAGGCGGTGGTGGTGGTGTTGGTAGTAGAAAAAGACAAAAAGAAAAATAATGAAGCGTTTACTGTGGTGAGTGGAGTGACCATGTTGTCTTTCATGTCTGTTTTGGTGTGTTTATTATCGTTATTATTATTCTACCATCTGTTTTCTCTTTCCATTCAATCCTTTACTAGTAGATTCTCATGTTGGTAAATTGGAAGGCTACTAATTCCTCCTAACTATACCACTAGCAAACAGACGTCCTCAATGGTACTATATAACAGGGGAAATATATCGTAGCATAGTTTTGAGGAATCAGATCTGACCTTTCAATAAATTCGCCAATAATAGAATCTCCCCTTAAGGACCCACATGTGATCGTGAATGAGACTTGGTGGCTTTGATTCCTCCTGACTATGCCACGAAACAAACTTCTTAGTATCGGGGGTGTTTCGTGGCAATGTTTGAAGGACTCACTAACCTCCAATCTTCTGACTTTCCAGTGTTATTATTATTATTATTATTATGATTATGATTATGATTATGATTATGATTATGATTATGATTATGATTATGATTATGATTATGATTATTATTATTATTATTAATATTATTATTACTATTATTATTATTATTATTATTATTATTATTATTATTATTATTATTATTATTATTGACAGCCGCGTCAACTTTTTATCACCCTGTACCAAGATATTAGTGTAATGATTAGAGCTTCCGTTTGACATTAATAAGAACCCTGTGATCGCGTCTGAGACTTGGTTGGTGGCTTCTGATTCCTCCTGACCATGCCACGAAACAAGCTCCTTGTATAATATAGGTGTGTGTGTTTCGTGGCAATATTTGAAGGACTCATTTATCTCCAATTTTCTGACTACATCACAGGGTCCCTTAACATAATAACTGAATGACCTAGTGAGGCTCTATGGGGTTACTAAGGGTGAACTGAATCCTCCAAACTATGCAACAAAACAGTTCTGCATATCGTATACTGAGGTGTTATTCTGTTTCCTGGGAGGGTCTGGAGGAATCAACAGTAACCAACCTACAAGTCGCCCACAACAGATTTTTTTTTTTTTTTTTTTTTTTTTTCCCTCCATCTCTTTCCATTTTAATTACCCTCTTATAAACTCATTCTTGGGGTAATATTATTTTTGTTGGGGAATTGGAGGGCTAGCCAGTGATTGCTCCAAAGTATGCCAGGAAATGAACGACCTCCATAGCACTTATAAAGAAAAGGGGGAGGGGGGGGGGGATATGTTTCCTAATATAGTCTGAATAAAAGGAGGAGGGGGGGGGGATATGTTTCCTAATATAGTCTGAATAAAAGGAGGAGGGGGGGGGGGATATGTTTCCTGATATAGTCTGAATAAAAGGGGGGGGAGGGGGGATATGTTTCCGGATATAGTCTGAATAAAAGGAGGAGGGGGGGGTATGTTTCCGGATATAGTCTGAATAAAAGGGGGAGGGGGGGGGATATGTTTCCTGATATAGTCTGAATAAAAGGAGGGGGAGGGGGGGGGATATGTTTCCTGATATAGTCTGAATAAAAGGAGGGGGGGGATATGTTTCCTGATATAGTCTGAATAGTAAAGTAATTGTCCTCAAGTTTTCCCCTCATCGTATCATTTCCTCCTCATCGTATCATCACAAGGTCACAGACGATTAATAACATTCTTCCTTTGGCATGGCAGGTGGTGGGCGGTGTGGGCGGGGTGGGCTGTGTGGGCGGCCTTGGGTATGATGGATATATACCCAACCAAGACTGGGTGTGTGGATCAACCTGAAATAAGAATGGCCACGTGTAACCTGACCAACTGGGTGAGTATAAAAAAAAAAAAAAAAAAAAAAAAAGAGAGAGAGAGAGAGAGAGAGAGAGAGAGAGAGAGAGAGAGAGAGAGAGAGAGAGAGAGAGAGAGAGAGAGAGAGAGAGAGAGAGAGAGAGAGAGAGAGAGAGAGTGTGTGTGTGTGTGTAATAATAATAATAATAATTGTGTGTGTGTGTGTGTGTGTGTGTGTGTGTGTGTGTGTGTGTGTCTACCCAGGTTCCATTGTGTGCTTTCTTTGCCCATTACACACCAAGAGGGCAGGAATGTTTTCTGTGAATTGCTTCTGATTCCTCCAAACTGTGGCAAGAAACACAACACTACTCCAGTTTAGATATAATCAATTCTCTTGTAAAGTTTGGAGGAGTCAGTAGCCACCAGTTCACCAGACATCTCACTGACTCAGTACACTTATTTTCTCCTCACCACAGGCTGACCGTCACGCCAGATTGGAGACGCCAAGTAACCTCAATGATTACCGAATATGGAACGTGATCGGTGCCCTCAGTCTGGTGATAATGTTTAAGTGTGAAGACTTAAATATCAACACTGAACTGTCCATCCAGAACTGTGAAAACGTCCGGACCGAGCAAACCCAATTTAAGCAATGTAAGTTAAATATCAAACTGGATGATTCCCGAGCCAAGGACATCTCACACGGGGTTAAAGTCTTAAGGTTAGAACAAAACTCGAGAGCAGAGAAGATTGCCTTGGACGAAGTGGAGGAGCTTCGTGTGGAAGACTCCCATGTTGAGGAGATGAACATAGTTGTGACTAACAGCACGACTATCATAAACTCTGTGTTAACTGACGTCAAAAAGTTGGATATGGTAGGTGACTCATTGTTCCAGACAGAAGGTTCCGTCATCTCCACCATGCGAAGCTTTAACTACAGATCAAGTAACACCAAGTCAAGGATGAATGATGTAATCGTGAAGCATGTGGTCCCCAATGGGTTCATCATCAGTGGGGGGATCATCACTTTGGAGAACGTCACATTTGAAAACCTGGATACAAACGCCATCATAATAAGGAATGGGGCACGTGTAGTGATAAGGAGTAGCACAATCATCAATGTCCTACCTGACTCGTGGATCATAGAAAATGGATCCACAGTTTTTGTTGACGTGTTGTTAACTGATAAACCCAGTTTTTCTTCCCCCTTTAGCGGAACTTCATTAAGCCCTCTGCGCCTGGTGCTGGACTGTCCTCATTCACCTGGGTACTGGGTGGCTGCTGTCGCATCTGTTCTGGCACTTTTGCTTGGGTTTCTGGTGGGAGGTGCTGTAATGTACATTGTGTGCCAGAAAAAAGGTCACTACAGCCACTTGCAATCAAAAACAGAAGAGAAGGCGCCGGTGACATCTAATGCTGGAAAGGAAACAAAACATATTGCACGGAACCATGTCACAACATCTAAAACTCCTCCTCCCTCACAGAATGAATCTCTGGAAGAAAATTATGATTGGTACGAGGATGTGCAAGAAGAGGCACAAAAACGTCAGCCACTTGGTAATTTCCCGGGAGTTCCTCGTCCACCTCTCCCACAACCCCCACGATCCACGACAACTGTTCCCCAAAATGATGATGACAATGACGAAGTATACGAAGACGTGTCTGACTTGAATCAAAACCCTTCCGTACAAACACCAGCCTCTCGTGGAATACCGACTGCCTCCCGTCCGACAATGCCGTTCAGACCTTCACCTGCTTTTCCACATTCAAGTTCTGCCTCTACTGGTATTCCTCCACGTATACTTGGTCCTCCTCTACCAACCAGGAAGCCACCTTCGTCTCGTCCTCCAGTTCCCATAACAATTGATGACCCGTCTAAGTTCTCAGTGCAGTCGTCATCGTCATCAGTTATGGACGAGCGAGACATTCTGCCCCCACAACCACAGCCTCTGGATGATCAGGAAGTCTATGAAGACCCAGACACCATCTTTCTAAACCCTGTTTTCCCTTCTGGTAACAAACCTTCCTTTCTCCATAATACTTCTCCTGCCAAATCCAATGTTCCTCTGAAACCGTCCATCAAGTCCAAGCCCCTAGTTGGTATGATGGCAAAGTTTAGCTCCAAGAAGTCCCAGCCACCAAAACCACCACCATCAGCAATACCTGCCCCTCCCACCAATAAGGATGATGATGATGAAGGCGCGTATGAGGAAATTTAATAACCGGAAGCAATAATTAAATGATTGAGATCGAATTCGAAGTAAGATCGCTTTTTACCAAGATTCGATTCCACAACAAGTATATAATTTTACAAGTTGAGATTATGTGACGATGTAACTGTGTGGTGATTTTAGAGGGATGATGACACCTCCAAACTGTTACGACACAGATCCAATCCTCGTATACTGAGGTACTGTATCAGCCCATTTCCTGGTGTAGGTCGGTGGAATCTGTAGCTCTCCACTTTGATTACACGAGACTGTCTCCAAAACAAACAACTAGATGAACCCATAGCCCCAGAAACTAGTAGTATAATTTCTAACCACTTTATCGGTGGCATTTTCCTGCTACCACAGAACAATTCAGGCAAGGAAAGAAGGTGTAATTACCTCTATAGTCGCTCGTATTGGGCGAATTGGATAGCCATTGATTCCTCCTAACTATTGCCAGGAAACAGAACCACTAACTCAATATCCCAGTTACTATAAAGTTTGAGTTATATAGGTTAGATTGAAGGAATCAGTATAGTCCTTCCCCTTCATATGCAAATAGTATAGAGGGAATCTTTTTTTTGTTTCCCTATTACGTCTTTCTCTTTATATCCTCCTGTGCCAACCCATCATTTTAGAATTGTCTACAGAAAATCGATACCAAAGGCACTGATGACTGTTTCGCAAAGTTTTCCCCTGTTGACAATGTTGAATGGAGGGCTGCCAAGATATGTGATGACATTTGGTTTCCTGACAACTTCTAATTAGGGAACCCCGTGATGTAGTGAGAAAAAGGAAGGTTTAGCGAGTCCTTTAAACATTACCACGAAACAAACACCCCCTATACTGAATAAGATATTTTTTTTTTGTGGGATAGTCAGGAGGAATCAGAAGCTACCAAGTCTCATACACGATCACAGGGTTCTTTAGATAACCTCCAGATAACCTTTGGATCGGAGGAAAATGCCACGGTAGCATAATGTGTAACTGAGATTACCAAATATTTGCTTATTATTTCTGAGTGCCTTTATGTATTACGTCACGTCCTGACTACTAATCATAAGTGACAAAAATAAACATACGGTGTAGTGTAATGAGTGTAAAATGTGACTCACCTTTACAATGACAAATAGCTAGAGTAAGACAGATTGAACTGATTCATTATTTATTATGTATAGGCTCCTTGCTTTGATACTCTTCGTGACGATCATTATTACTGACGGTGTGAATACTTAATTAAATTTTGAATGCTTCGTGTGGTATGGCATAATGTATCGTGCTGTAAGGGTGCCGAAAATTTTAGTATGACTTTATATTATTGTAGACAGACATGGGTAATTCTACGCTTATAATTATGTTCACATATTATGATATATCTGATGACTTGTCACTCCCATTAGTCCTGCAACACCTTCCAATATAGCGGCGTAGAAAAATAATGCAAGACTTCAGATTTTGGTCTCTGTAATACTGGTTAATAAGAATTACTCAAATTTTCATTCCCTTGCATTCAACTAATACAGGACTTTTGATCGTGGCTGGACATAAGGATGCAATGTTAAGTCTGAAGGTGACATGTAAACAGTATCATCATAAAACCGACAGTGAGTGAGGCAGTGTTGTTTACTGTCTCTGCTTCTGTTCTTGATGTACAGTCAGAATCTAAAGTCATATCAGCTCTCACCCGAGATTTGTGTAAATAAATAATCGCTTGGCCAGTGATGCAGTATGTAGTATTAAGATGGGCGTCATCATCCGTGCGTCACTGTGGAGTATAAACCTGTCTGGAGTTTCCAAGAAAGCCGTGTTTGTTTGAAGAAGATTAAACAAAAACTCCACAAGTGCCTTTTGATTATATTGACCTCTGGTGGAAACGACACGACTTTAAAATCTGATTATACATCCTCTTAGTGAATGTTTTTGATGATTTTAGAGTAAACACGGATTTACTGTACACATTCACTAGAGATTTGTAACGTTATTGCTAAACCAATGACGTACTGTTCTTTGCATTATCAGCTTAATTAATCCGTACACACACTAATGGATAATATAAATCAATATTTTTGGAATAATTGCTGGTATAAATAATTCTACATGGTGTCATTTGGTAGGAGCTAATATTGTACATACTATTCAATGATCATTTCTAGAAGTGTTTAATTATTCCGTGTCAGTGAATAGAGGTTTTTAAAATCTAAAATGCAGCAAATAATTCCAGTTCAATTGCTTGTTCTTGATCATAAAATATACAGGAAAATATTGCAGCTGTACAAAGAAAGCTTCACAACAGGTGTTTAAGCGTATATAAGTATATATTTTACTTTCTGAAGAGATTTTACTGACAAACTATAATGACAGATTATTACATGATGTACACACACTAAAAAATCATCGTTACAATTTCTGAGTAATACATAATGACACAGAAATGTAACCTTTGAATACAGCTTTCCTCACAATGTATCTTAATTAAGGTTGTAATTCGTTTTGGGTACATTGGAGTGCCTTAATTCCTCCAAAGTATGCTAGGAAACATCAGGACCAGAAGAGCAACAATAATGGTGTTCTGTTGCTTGGAATAGTTTGGAGGATTCAATTGCTCCAGAATTACCAACACAAAACTTCCCCCTTAATTAACCTACTTTATTAATTCATAGGACTCATGTGTAACGCCTGGTTTATGAGTGTGTGTAGATAGGATTAAATTCCAACTTCCAGTAATTTGGATCTATGCAAATATAATAACAATAATGTGTAACCAACATCATAGGTAAAAAAAACTTAATAATTGCTTGTACAAATATAACAAAATGATTTACGTGTAATATTTTTTTTCATTCTATAATATTTTGCATGTAAAGAGTCACATTTAATTACCTTCATAAAATAAATCTGTTACTAAATTATTGACTCTTTCCCTCTATCGCTCTGATTAATTAAACGGGTTTTGTACTTGAAGTTGCAAAAAATGGCACAGGAACGCCCCCCAGTACATACATGAATATATTTATATGAACAAAACAGACTCCCATTACTCACAGGGAAATGCAAACCACTCGAGTTATAAAAGAAGAGGCTTCACGTCACCTCCAGCCTGCACCTCTACTCACTTCCATCATGGGGGAGAAAAATGTGTTGAGGGTGAGTTGGAGGGCTTCTGATGTCCCCCAAACTCTGCCAGGAAACAGACTAATACGAGTGGTGGCTTTGTTTTGTTGGATGGTTTGGAGGGCCGACTCGACTCCATTTCCCTTCCCCCTCCCACAGCAACAAAACATCATAGTCTCAGCAGGAACCTCAAGGCGGGGAAAGAATATTATTATCTCTCTTCACTTTCTCCTCACCTTCTTTCTCTTCACCCTCTTTTTCTTCACTTTCTTTTTCTTCACTTTCTCCTCACCCTCTTTCTCTTCACTTTCTCCTCACCCTCTTTCTCTTCACCCTTTTTCTCTTTACTTTCTCCTCAAACCTCTTTTTCTTCACTTTCTCCTCACCCTCTTTCTCTTCACTTTCTCCTCACCCTCTTTCTCTTCACTTTCTTTTTCTTCACTTTTTCCTCAATTTCTCCTCACCCTCTTTTTCTCCACTTTCTCCACACCCTCTTTTTCTCCACCTTCTCTTCACCCTATATTTCTTCACTTTCTCCTCACCCTCTTTTTCTTCCCTTTCTCCTCATCCTTCTTCTCTTCACCCTATTCACCCTCCATCCTCTTCCTTCCCTATCTTCCTTCGTCCCTATTCGTCATCTTTATTTATCACCCTTATTTGTGTGTCTAGGTAAAAAATTATAGACGTAAATAAACAACTTCTGAAGACCCGTTGTAAAGAGAAGCAAAAAAAAAAAAAAAAAAAAAAAAAATTGAATACATTATTAATCTATCAAACATAAACACATACATACATACATACATATATACATACATGCATACTTATTTTCATACACAGAATTGAATCTCTAGCCAATCGAGAACACACACACACACACACACACACACACACACACACACACGACTCCTTAGGGATCCACGCTTCACTTGGCCAGGATGGGAGTTGCCTTTGGAGGATAAGAGGAGTAGGGGAGGATGGGGAGGAAGGAGAAGAGGAAGGGGGTGAGGTGGAGGGAAGGAAGGGGGACCAGTAAGAGTTTCCACCAGATGTATACAGATGGTACTACGCTCTAAGGACAGAAGAGGGTAGGAACAATCGTCTTCTGTCTCCATCAAGTGTGTACGATTTAAGGTTTAGATGACAAGAGAGTTGAGGGCCTGCCAATAATTTTACCAAGTGTGTGCGGCTTCAGGTCCAAGGGAAAGGAAATGGAAGGGACCCACCAGTTTTTCTACCAAGTGTGTACGGTTTTAAGGGGGTGCGGGAATAGGGGGACAGGCTTGGGGGGGTCTAGGTGGATGTGGGGGTTTTTCGGGGGTGCAGGAGTAGGGGGACAGGCTTGGGGGGGGGCGGGGTTAGGGGTGTGTGGGAATAGGGGACAGGCTTTCTACCCACCCCAAGCCTGTCCCCCCTATTCCCGCACCCCCCCCCCCAGTCCCCCCCCCCATACCTGTCCCCTACTCCCGCACCCCCCCCAGTACCCCCCCCCATGCCTGTCCCCTACTCCAGCACCCCCTTAACCTCAACTGTTGCCATTTCTCTACCCAAGATGGTCGTGAGAAACTTATAATACAAGGAAATGTGGTCCCATTCAAACCACATCAAACTTATCTATTATTGGTATAGTGAAACCAGTACAGCTGGTTGCTATAGAATAGGCCCCTTCACAATCCCAGGCCCCGTGTAGGCATAATCTGGGTTGGAAGGGTCAATTCCGTGACGTTCATCAGAAGTAAATAAAAATTCAAATCTGGCGCTGTACTGATAGTGGAGCCACCTGGAGGTGGTGAGGTGAGGTATTAAGCCCCTCCTCCGCTGAATACCGCTCGTCCACTCTGTCGCGGAACACACGCCTGTCAACATCTACGCTCCTCGCTGCTACGCTATGGTATTGTGTCGCGTGTTCCTGCTAATTTTTCTTTTGTGTTCTAGTGGCTGGCCTGCTTTGCAGATGTATATTGTGTGTTTTCTAGGAGGGTTTTTAGGTGTTTATGGGGTTTTTTCTTCGTTAGGACTTAGTTCTTTCCTTAAGCGAAGGGGGCTTTTCAGCCCCTGTTTTCGGAGTTTTTCTCCGTCTGTCCCCTATTTCACTGTCCCTCCTGCCACTAGTACATTCTTCATGTGTATTTTATCGGGGTTTTCTGGGGTTTTTAGCGAGATTAGTGGGTTCCACGTGGGACTTCCCCACTCCACGTGGTGACCACATGGGGTCTTTGCAGACCTTCCTCTTACCTCCCCCGATTATTATGTGTCCCCTCTCGGTAAGGGGGAGGGAGAATTGTGCCCTGGTTCTCTCTTCCTCTCCCGAGCGGGGGTTTTTTATTTTATTTTGGGGTTTTTTCCATTATTTCAGCCTGGAGTGTTTCTTCTCAGGCTATCGGGTCCCCTCCTACCCCTCCTTCTGGTTCATCGGTCCGGGGGGGCCCCCTTTTACCCGCTCCATGTGGCGGACGATTATGGTTTTACGGGGTTTTTTTCCCTGGGCGGCTGCGCGAGTGTGGGGGATTGTGTTCTGGTCCCCAGGTTCAGCGGGCGTGTCCCGCGCTTCTTTCCTTCGGGGAGGATGGGTTTGTGTTCCAGTGTTTGCACGTGTTAACCCATGTTTGTGTATTCTTTTCTCCCCCAGCCTACTCGTGCCCTTTGTGCTGCCTCAGGATGTACCGTGCGGGTCTCGCCTGACGGACACCTGCACTGTTCTCCTCACGCACCCTGCTTCACTCCCTTGGGTTACGACCCTTTGGCGTGTGGTGTGTGCCGCCCCTGGGCTGAGTTGTGTCGGGTTACCTCCCCTTCTGCCCGCTCCAAACTCCCTGCCCTTGCTTCTCTTCGTATGGCGTGGACGAGGGCTAGGAGAATGGCCCACAAACGAGACGGTTCTTCTTTGGCGTGGGTGGACCCGATTTTGGGAGCGGACCTGGGTTTATTCAGGACCCGTTACCCTTCTTCCTGTCTCTCGGAGTCTCAGGGGCTAGAACCTCCTGAGGCCCGAGAGATTGAGCCTGCTTCCCTAGACGGTACTACGACTCCTTCTCGGGGCTTATCCCCCCGGGAAGCGAGCGAGTCTGTCGCGCTGGTTCCCCCGACTGCCTCACCGGTACAAGGGCCCAGCAGGGAACCCCCAGCTTCGCCTCCTGTTAGAGCTGGCTCCTCAGGCCTCTCTAGAGGACGCAAGCGTTCGGCTAAAAGGTCCCGCCACTCCAGGAAGTCCCGTGCTCGTCGCCGTTCTCCTTCCTCCTCGTCTTCGTCGTCCTCTTCCTCTTCTTCGTCGTCGGGGAGCTCTCCTTCGCCCGCCCGCAATTCCCGCAGGGGTAAGCGGGGGGGGGGACAGCCCCTCGTCGAGGAAGATAGTGAAGATCTTCCACACCCTTATTCCTCACGCTTTTCCTGGGGCTTCCGTCGCGCAACCTCAGGCTGTCGCTACGGAACCCGCTCCTGTTCCCCCGCCTCCCGCTGCTGCTCCCGTCGAGGGCTCGAGTCCTCCCGGGGATGTGGGAGTCCTTTTCGTGCCTCCCGTTTCCCCAGGGCTCGAGTCTCCGTCGGGGGACGTAGCTGAGGAGTTGGTTACCTCCGCACCCCCGTCCCCGTCACCCCCTCCTTCAGGAGACGGATACCTTCCCTACTCTTGGTCTCTCCTTCCTCCTGCTTGGACCCACTCTTCGGAGGAGGGCAGACTGGTGGCCTGGTCTCCGGACACAGCTCAACCAGACGTGTGGATCCGGAGGGATGACGTCGTGGTGAAGTGGGGGGCGGATGAGAAGGGCGAGGCTATTCCCTTCTACAAGGTCCGTCCTATCTCAGCGCCCTTACCCACTTCAGCTAGGGTGTCCTCTGCGGCTACCCTGGACGCGATGGGTTTCCTGGTGGAGTACAGCCAGCTACACTTGTCCGGGGCTTGGAGGATTGACCGCTCACACGGTAACACGGCTCTCCTCCTTTCCCCGGACGCGTACTTCCCGGGGGATAAGAGTGAAGGGGACCTGGATATTCCAGCCCTTCTCCTTAAGTCCCTGGACCACCAGAGGAACAACGCGCCCAGGAAGCCCCCTCCTCCGTCTTTCCCCGTCATCCTCCCTCATTCCCGGGCTCCCCCGGGCTTGAGGGAGTGCCTGTGGAAGACGGAGAAGGAGCCCCCGGTCCCCTATCAGCTGAAGGAGCCCGATGGTAAATTGAGGCAGGCGGAGTCTGCTACCCGTCTGGAGCTGGCCCACACCATCTCCACGGGAGCAGCCGCCTCTTTGATTAGGGACTGCCTCAACGCCCTAACAAACTCCTACCACGAGATGTCGGGTGTACAGCTAGCGTGAGTACCTTTCTCGTGTATCATGTTTGTAGGGATGCTGGGTGAAGGGTCTCCCTGTTACTCCCGGGTACTTATCCCCGGGTTCGCTCGGTTCTTTCTTTGTTTACCCCTTACAGTGACACCCTCTCCTCCATGGCCACCGTGATGGAGGGCGTGGCGGCAATGGCTACCCACTTCATGCGGGAGGAGGCGAAGGCGTTCGCCGAGGCGAGACTGGCAACCCGCCAAGCGGCAGCTAAATCTGCGCCAGAAATGGCACAGAGGGGAGTGGTACGAGCTGTCCCCTTGTCCCCCGCCCTCTTTGACCAACCGGCGACAGACACGATCTTCGCCTCCCTCCCAACGGTAATTAATTTACCAAAGCCTTCCACCTCCAAGTAAGTACCTCTCGTGTTCGTCTTACCCGAGTTGTCACGGGGTGAAATGAAAGGATTTTCGGGTCTATTTTGGGTCCTAATCGTTCTGTTTGTCCGTAGGCCACGTGCCCCACAGCCAGCCAGACCAGCCTACCAGCCCCGGAGGCCCTCCCAGCCCTCCAGGCTACCGAGGCCCTCCTATCCCACTCCCCCGAGAGCACACAACAGGCCCTCCCAGAGGGGCCAGCAGCCTTTTCGAGGAAGGGGACAGGTCTCCAAGCCCTTCGCAAAGCCCAAGTCCTTCAACCACCCCTCCCAGAAGGACCGCGCCACTTGAGGGTCCCACTCTGGGCTGCCTCACAGGGTGGTCAGCAGCCTGGCCCACCCACGGCTGGGCAGCAAGGATAATTCGCCAGGGCCTGTCATGGCCCTGGATTACTGTTCCGGTGAGTAACTGTCATCCTTACTGTCTGACATATGAATTATGCCTAATCCCGTCCTTGGGCTACCGTTAGGTCAAAATCAGATTTTCCCTTGCGGTCAAAATCTCTGCCTCTCCTGTCATTCTCCCCCCAACCACCCCGGGTCCCTCGGGCCCCGGGGGATTAGGATTAACGGTACTCTCACTGACACCTGTCTTCTCCCGTTACAGCCACTACGTCTACCTCCTGCCTCAACCAAAGTGTCACTTTCGGTCGTCCCGCATGTGCGGGAAATGCGGGAAAAAGGGGTAGTGGAGCGGGCGACGGGAAGGGTCTTTCTTTCTCGTTTATTCACGGTCCCCAAAAAGGATCAGGGAAAAACGAGATTGGTGATGGACCTGAGCAAGCTAAACAAATTCGTGAAAACATTACATTTCAGGATGGTTTCGGTTGCTCAGGTCCGCACAGTTCTGAGGAAGGGAGACTGGTTAGCATCCCTGGATCTCAAGGATGCTTACTGGCACGTCCCGATCCACCCCAGGTTTCGCCGCTTTCTGGCCTTCCAGGTGGGGACCGAGACGTTCCAGTTTACCAGGCTCCCTTTCGGTCTTTCTCTAGCTCCGCGAGTCTTCACAAAACTCGTGAGGGTGGTGGCATCCCGTCTGGCAGAGGCGGGTGTCCCCACCCTCATGTACCTGGACGATTGGTTGCTTCACGCCCCTTCCAAGGAGCAGGTAGCAAACAACGTCCGGGTAGCGAGGGGAGTGCTAGAGGAAATGGGGTTTCTGTTGAACATCCCCAAGTCCTCTCTCACCCCCACTCGCAAGCTGTGTTGGCTAGGAATAGAGTGGGACTCTCTTTCGGCCACCCTCTCTCTCGCTCCAGACAACGCCCGCCGGACCCTCCGCCACGTCCGCCGGGCGCATTTTTCCCGTACTTTCTCTCGCCGCCAGTGGGAATCATTGCTCGGGTCCCTAAATTTCGCGGCCCCTGCAATGCCCCTGGGACGACTGAAACACAGGAGGCTGACGCGGGAGGTAAACCTCCACCTGTCCCCCACACACAGGGACCTTCCCAGGCAAGTGTCCCCCTCTCTCCACCGCCTCCTTCGCCCCTGGCTACGTCCCGGTGCCCTGCGTCAGCGGGTCCCCTGGGTGTTCCCTCCCCCGGGGATTACGGTGGCGACAGACGCATCGGACGTAGGCTGGGGATACCAGTCTTGCCTGGGACATCAACGGTGCGGGGGATGGAAGGAAGGGGAAAGGCTACTGCACATCAACGCCCGGGAGTTGATGGTAGCGAAGGAATGGCTCAACAGACACCCTCAGTTTGCCAGGATAGGCGTCCGCTTCGATATGGACAACGTTGCGGCCGTGCAGTGCCTACAGAAACAGGGCACCGTACGGTCGGAAATTCTCCTGTCCCTGTCAGAACAGATTTTCGCAATAGCGGCCAAGAGGGACATTCACCTCTCGGCCCGCTACGTGCCAGGGCGGGAGAACGATTGGGCGGACGCCCTATCCAGGTTCAGGGGGACGTCAGTCGAGTGGCAACTGCGTCCCCTTGTGTTCGAGTCTCTCTGCCTTCGCTACGGGACACCGGAGGTGGACCTATTCGCCTCCCCATCCACGGCCCTACTCCCTCTGTTCCTGACTTTCTCATCCAGAACAGAGGCGGGAGGCCCGGACGCCTTCACGGAGGACTGGAACAGGTGGGGTCATCTCTACCTCTTCCCACCCCCAGCCACTTCAGTCCTCCTGAAGGCGATCCTCAAGCTGCGCACTTTCAGGGGGAGGGTTCTCCTCATAGCCCCCCGCTGGCCAGCACAGCCGTGGTTCGGAGAGTTGTCCCGGTGGTGCCCGCATCCCCTTCAGTTGGGATCGGCGTGCCTCTCCAGCACCCTGTCTGCACCACTCCAAGCGTCACTGAAACTACACGCTTGGAGTTTCTACGGGGAGTCCTCAGCAAAAGGTTCACTAAGGAGACAGTGGACAAGATGTTGAGGGCTCATCGTCAGTCTTCGGTGCGACAATACGAATCGTGCTGGAAAAGATTCCAGGACTTCTTGCGAAGACACCCCTCCAGGGTCATCTCGGAGGACACAGTCCTGGAATTCCTCACGTGGCTCGCCGATTCCACCAACAGGGCCCCGGCGACGGTGCTTGCGCATCACGCAGCCCTGTCTGATCCCCTCCTCCTGGGTTTTAACATTAAGGTTTCGGAGAGGCCTCTCTCTCTCCTGAGGATGGGGATTCGGGCGGGGACCGCACCTCACCGGGCCCAGGCACCCTCCTGGTCCCTTCATCGTGTCCTTTCCTACCTGACCTTCGAGGGGGGTCCCTCTGGAGGTTTGTCACCTCCTCCAGAAAGCTCTCTTCCTGCTCGCCTTAGCTACAGGTTACAGGGCTTCTCAGTTGGCAGCCCTGACCCGTCACACAGCCTTTTCTTCAGTAACCCCTAACCTTACTTCCTTAACCATTTCCCCCTCCCCTGCTTTTCTAGCTAAGAACGAGCAGGCTGACGACAGAATTGGCCCTCTCGCAGTACCCTCGTTCCTGAGGGATGGAAATTTCCACCCCCTCTGCCCAGTCCACGCCTTTGTTGCATACGTGGAGGCGACGAGAGGGGCTTCTCCGGACCACCTCTTCTACAACTCTAGGTCCGGTAACCCTCTCTTCCCTAGGTCAATCGCTCGCCTTCTCTGCCGAGTGATAGAGAACGGGGATCCCGGACACGCCCCGAGGGCTCACAGCGTTAGGGGCGTGGCCGCCTCCCTCGCCTTCCTCAGGACTCACTCGGTGGAGAGGGTCAGGGATTTAGGGGGCTGGGCGTCCACTTCTTCCTTCAGGACGAGGTACCTGTTCCACTCGCTCTCCCCTACCCCCTGTGTGGCTATGGGTACTCCACCTCCTATTCCCCAGGGTCCCCGCGGGAGACACATGGGGGGGAGGGGCCGCCCGAAGAGAAAAGGTCGGGTGATTTAAGTCCCGTCACATCATACCAGACCTCATCCACATCTTGTACAGCTTCATACTCATCCCCATTCTTCACGTGTACATATGGTGAAAGAGAATATATAATAAATTACATTGTTACGGAATTCTTGTGTATTCATTTTCCAAACAATTATTAACTAAGATGAGTGACAGGAGATATTATTACACAGGATATCTGGATCCTAGTGTCCTCCTTCATCCCCTCGGGATTACATTACCTGAGCGAGGGCCATAGCCCTAACTCAGAGGACTTGAATAAGGGGGGGGGGGGGGGAATGGGGGGGGGGAGGAAAAGGGGGGGGGGGGAGTATCCATGGGAACCTCCCCCCTCCTCTCCTAGACCCGAACCCTCGAGTCTACCTATAAAGACTTTATGTGTAACAATTCTGGTCTATAACAGAATGGTCTACGGTTTTATGGTATACGCTACTTCTCCCCCACCACGGCGTTTCACCTAGCCAGTGTCGGGAGGGGCGTTAGCTGCTGCCTCACCGGGCTCGGTTACCTTTCCTGCCCTCCGCTCTCAACCACTCTTAACTAGCACGTGATTGCCTCCACCTCACCTCCCACCTACCGCATCGCATGCTTAGCAACCAGCTGTACTGGTTTCACTATACCAATAATAGTGCATTTGTCGCGGCTTCTAGCCGCTTAAATTGTATTTATTGGTTTGTGAAACCAGTACAGCTTCTACTGTCCCACCCACCTCCCGATGCGGCAGACACTCACTTCTTTCTCATTGGAGTGGACGAGCGGTATTCAGCGGAGGAGGGGCTTAATACCTCACCTCACCACCTCCAGGTGGCTCCACTATCAGTACAGCGCCAGATTTGAATTTTTATTTACTTCTGATGAACGTCACGGAATTGACCCTTCCAACCCAGATTATGCCTACACGGGGCCTGGGATTGTGAAGGGGCCTATTCTATAGCAACCAGCTGTACTGGTTTCACAAACCAATAAATACAATTTAAGCGGCTAGAAGCCGCGACAAATGCACTAATATAATCTATGAATTCTAGTCTACCAGGACTTGTGCAACCTAGTGTGCGGAGATTTAACCTAACCATATCCATATTTATAGAGCCAAACCAAATCCATACTATTCTAACCTTAGCTAACGTGAGCCATTATTCCAAAGAGTTTTAAAATAGGACAAGTAACTCGGTGGAGAAGGAAGGGAAAAGGCTAGGCTGGGAAGGGAAGGGAAGTCACTGGAAAGGGGTATAATAAAAAGGGAAGGGAAGGGAGAGTAAAGGGAATTAAAAGAACGAGAAACTTAAAGGAAGGGAAGAGAAGAGAAGGTTGGGTGTAGTAGAGGGAAGAGGAGGAATTAAAATGAGGACAATTAATTACCTTTAAATCGACTGCAGTAGAGGAGAAGAAATATGGGGGAGAGGGAGGGAAAGTGTGATAGACAGATAGTATGAAGGGAAAAAGAGAGAGAGGAAATGAAGAGGCTGCTGAGAGAGGGAGAGAGAGAGAGAAAGAAAGAGGCTGGGAAAGGGAGAGAGAGAAGAAAAGGCTTGTAGAGGGAGAGAGAAAGGAAGAGGCTTGGAAAGGGAGAGAGAAAGAGAGAGAGAGAGGAAGAGGCTTGGAAAGGGAGAGAGAGAGAGAGAGAGGAAGAGGCTGGGAAAGGGAGATAGAAATGAAGAGGCTAAGAGAGAGAGAGAGAGAGAGAGAGAGAGAGAGAGAGAGAGAGGCTGGGAGAGGGAGAGGAGGGAGGCCAGTGGGGGAAGAAAGTTTGACGTCTCCATCTCTTCCTTCCGTCGCCCTCACTCACTGAAGCGGAGACCAACAGGGACTTGAGAGTTTGTGGCTTCAAGTTGGCGAATTGTGCCTCTCTCTCTCTCTCTCTCTCTCTCTCTCTCTCTCTCTCTCTCATTGTGTGTGTGCGTGAATGTGTGTGTGTTTGCGTGTTTGTGTGTGTGTGTGTGTGTGTGTGTGTGTGTGTGTGTGTGTGTGTGTGTGTGTGTTGGGGAGGGGTGTATGTATGTATGAATGAGAGTGAATATACAATTGTCGACTTGTATCTGTATATTGTTTTTGCCCATGACGTTGCGATGTATAATATGTATGAACGTGTTAAAGTAAGACTATACATACAAACGTACTGTAAATACACACACATGACCCAAAGTCCTACAACAGTTGAAGGGTAAATGAGCCATTGGAATAAAGCTCACGAACCAAAACTTTACAGAGATCAACAGCTATATTTGGGTTCAACTATAAAAAAAAAAAAAAAAAAAAAAAAAAAAAAATAACACTTAATCATGGATATTATTTAGCTTCATTTTTTTTTTTAGGCTCGTTTCATTGGAAGGCGTTACAGGACTATTGAGTGTGACTGTATAGGTATATATTGTACACTTCTGTTGAGCGCACCCAGCATGACAGGGGACAGAAAACATTATTGACAATCACCCACACTTTTTTTTTTTTTTTTTTTCCCTATTTCCCAACATTCATATCATCAAATCCGAAGCGAAATTCCGATCATCCTCTCGTTATTGGTAAACTGACAGAGGGATGCAACATACAACATGAATGACGGGCAACGGTAGGGGGAGGGGGTGGGGTGGGGTGTTGAAGGCAGGTTAGGTGGAGGTGGGTGAGTATGAGGGCAGGTGGAGATGGAGGTGGGGGTGGGTGGGGTTGAGGGCAGGTGGGTTGGAGGTGGGTGGGGTTGAGGGCAGGTGGAGATGGAAGTGGAGGTGGGTGGGGGTTGAGGGCAGGTGGAGATGGAGGTGGAGGTGGGGTGGAGGTGGGTGGAGTTGAAGGCAGGTGGGGTGGGGGTGGGTGGGGTGGGTGTTGAAGGCAGGTTGGGTGGAGGTGGGTGGGGGTTGAGGTCAGGGTGGGTTGGAGGTTGGTGGAGGTGGGTGAGTATGAGGGCAGGTGGAGATGGAGTTGGGTGGCGTTGAAGGCAGGTTGGGTGGAGGTGGGTGGGGTTGAGGTCAGGTGGGTTGGAGGTTGGTGGAGTTGAAGGCAGGTGGGGTGGAGGTGGGTGGAGTTGAAGGCAGGTGGGGTGGGGGTGGGTGGGGTTGAGGGGGCAGGTGGGTTGGAGGTGGGTGTGGGGATGGAGGTGGGTGGGGATGAGGACAGGTGGGGTGGGGGTGGGTGGGGATGAGTGCAGGTGGGTTGGAGGTGGGTGGAGTTGAATGCAGGTGAGGTTGGGGTGGGTGGGTTGGAGGTGGGTGGGGAAGAGTGCACGTTGGGTGGAGGAGGAGGAGGAGGAGGAGAGGCGAAAGTTTAGGGGCAGGCAAGCAGACAGACAGACAGACACATACAGAGACAGACCACTCACCACACGTAATGGGGGTCACAAACACACACACACACACACACACACACACACACACACACACACACACACACACACAGTATATTCAATACACGATATGATTTCCTGAACACCCACTAAATAATCAACTTTTTTTAAATACTG
>JAWQEG010004651.1:0-49298 GCA_033782935.1 Petrolisthes cinctipes | reverse complement strand
GATTCGATATGACTATGGTGACAACACAACACAACATAACACGAAATCAAAACGCACAACACAACACATCAACAAACTTTAAACATAACACAACACAACACAACAAGAATCAAAACTCCACAACACAACACATCAACAAACAGTAACATAACACAACACAACATAACACGGAACAAAACACACAACACAACACAAAACAGTAACATAACACAACACAACACAACACGAAATCAAAAACACACAACACAACACAACAACAAACAGTAACATAACACAACACAACATAACACGGAACAAAACACACAACACAACACAACAACAAACAGTAACATAACACAACACAACACAATATATACCTGTTTCCTGTGTGGGTAGTGACCAATGACTCCTAGTTACAACACAACACGATATGTCCCTCTTGTTTTACTGAACCCAACGTCCACCTGCTGCATATCTATTACCACACCACACACACACCATCAAGGAAAGGGGAGATTATGGGAGATTATTAGTACACCATATACATACATTACATACATACATACATACATACATACATACATACGTGACCTGCTGCATATCTATCCACACAACACACACACATCATTGAAAGGGGGAGATTATTAGTACACCGCATACATACATACATACATACATACATAAATACATACATACATACATACATACATACATACATACGTGACCTGCTTGCATATCTATCCACACAACACACACACATCATTGAAAGGGGAGATTATTAGTACACCGCATACATACATACATACATACATACATAAATACATACCAATACATACATACATACGTGACCTGCTGCATATCTATCCACACCACACACACACCATCAAGGAAAGGGGGAGATTATTAGTACACCGCATACATACATACATAAATACATACCAATACATACATACATAATCTACATACATACATAAATACATACATAGGCTACATAAATACATACCTACATAGGCTACATAAATACATACATACATACCGGTACATACATACATACATACATAGCCTACATATTGATATAAAAAACTGCACCTATCTTAGAAAGGTGACATTACGACAACACAAGACTTCCGATACATACATACATACATACATACATACATACATACATACATACACACATACATATAAAATACATATAAAATGCTTAAGGGGGGAAGTTTTGTGTTGGTAAATCTGGAGCAACTGAATCCTACAAACTATTCCAAGCAACAGAACACCATTATTTTTTTTCATCTGGTTCTGTTTCCTGGCATATATACTTTGGGAGGAATCAAGGCACTCCAATGTAACAAAAGTGAATTACCCCCCCTTAAATTAGACCATTGTTTAAAAAGTGGATTATATTGATGATGATAATAATAATGAACTCTATATAGGATTTCCGACTCGTTGTAATCGACTAGGAAAAAAATTACCTATAACAAACAAAGGCAGCTGTTTGATAAGTAAAGTGTGACGTGTGTATAGTACTCTGAAGTGATAGTGTGGACGTCAACCCTTCCTCCTCTTCACCCCCCCCTACCCCAACCCCAACCCCAACCCCACCCCACCTTCAATGATCTGAAGTGATAATATTAATGTGACGTCAACCTTCCCTCCTCCTACCCCCCCTACCCCTCACCTCACTCCTTCAATGACGTCAACCATCTTCCTCTTCCCCCTCCCCCCCTACCCCCAACCCACCCCTTCAATGGACGTCAAATCTTCCTCCTCTTCCCCCTCCCTTCCCCCAACCTTCCTTCTCTTTCCCCCCTCCCCCCCTACCCCAACCCACTCCCACCCCCCACATCAACCTTCCTCCTCTTTCCCCCCCCACCCCCCCACCCCCCACCCCTTCATTGAAACTAAATCCGGGGGTGTGTCAATCAGGTGGGTCCAATAATAATAATAATATGTTTTTTTGTCGAAGGTGTCATGTCACGTGTTGGGCGGAAGTCTGACTGGTAATCGTGGGGAATTTTGTTTGTGTGTGTGTGTGTGTGTTTGACGTAATTAGAGGTGTGTGTGTGTGTGTTTGACGTAATTAGAGGTGTGTGTGTGTGTGTGTGTGAGTGACGTAATTAGAGGAGGTGTGTGTGTGTGTGTGTGTGTGTGTGTGTGGTGTGTGTGAGAGAGGTGAGGGAGGGGAATAAGGGGATAACATAATATAATAACACTAGATGAACATAATAACATACATATTTAACTCACCAAAGAAGATGTAATTTCCAGGGTGTAGTTCATTGAGTTGCTTCATGTTAGGGTGAGGTTTTGGAGCAGCATGGGGTCGACCCTATACCCACGATGGGAAGCTGTACACCCATTGTCCTCACACTGCCAACCCATGATAACAAACGATCTGAAAATGTAAATAAATAAAATAGATAGATAAATAAATAAATAAATAAATAGATAAATAAATTGATAGATAAATAAATAAATAAATAAATAAATATACATATAAATTCATCAATAAATAAATAAATGAATAAATAAATAAATAAATAATAAATGAAAAAAATATATAAATAAATAAATAAATAAATAAATAAATACATAGATGAATATATAAAGCAAATGTTTCTGAAAATATAAATTAAAAAAAAATAAATATATAAATAAGTACATAGATAAATTTAAAAAATCAAATGTTCTGAAATAAATAATAAATGTATATAATTGAATAATATAAACAAATAAAATAAATTAATAAATACATAAATAGCCTATATAATTCTCATCAAGAAGTTTTTTTTTTTTTTTTTTTTTTTTTTAATTTTATAGTGGTACCGGTTTCCTTCAAATTTTAGGGATAAAATGAATCTGTCTATAATTATACAGTGAAAATATTTAACTTTTGACATTATTCATTGTGATGTAGAACAGAAAATTGGAGATGAGTGAGGACCTTCAAATATTGCCACGACACACACACACACACACACACACACACTCACACACCTATATGGAAGGAGCTTGTTTGTTTCGTGGCGTGGTCAGGAGGAATCAGAAGCCTCCCAATTGTCATACACGATCACAGGGTCATTAAGTTAAGGGTGAAAATTTTGTGTTGGTAAATCTGGAGCAACTGAATCCTCCCAAACTATTCCAAGCAACAGAACACCATTATTTTTACTTTTATGGTTCTGTTCCCTGGTATACTTTTTGGAGGAATCAAGGCACTCCAATGTAACAAAAGTGGAATTACCCCCATTAATAAAAAAAAACTCAAGATTAATAAGGGTGTAATTCACTTTTTTTTTTTTTTTTTTTTTTTTCTAAACTCTAAAGTATGCCCGGAAACAGAACCAGAAAAGTAAATAATTATAATGGTATTCGTTCTGTTGTTTGGAATAGTTTGGAGGATTCAGTTGCCTCACCAAAAATCCTCACCAATAAATAGTCTAATCACGGAATTACTCCCTTGATCAATAAACAAAAAAAGCCTCACCAATAAATAATCTGATCACGGAATTATCCCCTTAATCAATAAACAAAAAAATCCTCACCAATAAATAGTCTGGTCACGGAATTACTCCCTTAATCAATAAACAAAAAAGTCTCACCAATAGTTTGATCACGGAATTATCCCCTTAATCAATAAACAAAAAAAATCCACACCAATAGTCTGATCACGGACCCCCTCCACGTCAGCTGGTGATGGGGCCGAGTAGGAATTGCCACAGTGGACATAAACACCAGCGAGGGTAATGTTTGGTGCCTCGTGTAATGATGTGGCCAACTCCATCCCTGACTCGTCCTCCCACCACACGCCAACTGCAGAAAGTGTATAGGGTTAGAAAATAAATACATACATACATATATCTTGTACTCCTATATTTATACACAGACACACACTGAACTGTATAAATTGTGTGTACAGTACATATACACATCTTGTACACACACACACACACACACACACACACACACAGTACATATACACATCTTGTACACACACACACACACACAGTACATATACACATCTTGTACACACACACACACACACAGTACATATACACATCTTGTACACACACACACACACACACACACACACACACACACTGAACTGTATAAATTGTATATACAGTACATATACACATCTTGTACACACACACACACACACACACACACACACACACACACACACACACACACACACAGTACATATACACATCTTGTACACACACACAATGAAATGCTAATACACACCTTGTACACTTACATAAAAAAAACAAAAATAAATCAGGGCTGATTTAATTAACCCTTCCCTGTCCTGTCCTATCCTATCCTACCCAACCATGACCTGACCTACTCTATCGTACCCTGTCTTACCCAATCCTCCCCTGTCCTGACCTACTTGACCTTTCCTGACCTGGCCTTTCGTGACTTCCCCTTATTATTACCTCGTTTGTTGCCACAGTCGACCTTAATGAAGACGGACCAAGTCTTGCCTGGAGGTGGAGGTGCAGCTGTCAGAGTATCCACAGCCAACCTCGAGTCGACTATGACGTGAAACTTCTCCAATCGACTGTAATATTTTGTTGGAGAATTAAAGGTCTACTGAGTCCTCTTAATTAAGGGTAGAGTACAGTGTTGGTAAATCTGCAGGAGCAACTGATTCCTCCAAACTATTACAAACAACAGACCACCATCAATTTTCTCAATCTGGTCTTGTTTCCTTGGTATACATTGGAGGAATCAAGGTGCATCTAATGTACCAAAAGTATACTCTCCCCTTAAGTATAGATTCTCTTTTTTGTTGGTGAATTGGAAGGTCTCTGTATTCCTCTAAATTATGCCACTAAACAACAACAGATCCACTATTAGTAACATTGAGGTGATATTTTCCTGGCATAGTTTTGGAGGAATCAGTAGCAATCCATTTTACCACAAGGAGAAAAATTATACTCCACACAAAACTGACAGATTCCCTACTCGTTTATACTGAGATACATCACTTGTCTATTTCCTGCATGGTAAGTATAAATAATGTGTTAAGAAATCCCTAATTGAACGTATGTACGAGTAGAGTAGAGCAAGATCTTGGAGTAGAGTACCTGGGGTTAGCTTGTGTACTGTAGGTAGGTAATAACTCGTGAGAAATTAAAGGATACCCATAAACAAGATCTTGCCCATAAAGACGCTGTGTTCGTTACTAGTGGAGGCAAATGTGTGTACACTCGCGGTCAGAAATTGTGTCCCGATCCCCTGGCAAGATGAATCACAAACAGCCTAGCTTTGAACAACAACTGTGCGTCTCCCTACAACACACATTTGTTCGAATCATCAAAGCTTGGCTGGTTGCAATTCATCGTGCCAAGGGATCAGGACAAAAATTTTGTTTATATAAAAAAAATTATTATGGGACTGGAAGACCTACATCACACCACAACTACTCGTTGCCTGGTTTGACCCCGAAAAGGATGCGAGGAGAGACCAAGACCTGGTCGGTTTTTGAGTGTATATAAAAAAAATTTATAGAAATTTTTTTTTTTATAGAAATTTTTTTTTATATATAAAATGTTTTTTTTTATATAATTTTTTTTTATATACAATTTTTTTATATAAAATTTTTTTTTTATATAAATTTTTTTTTATATAAAATTTTTTTATATAAAAAAAATTTTATATAAATATTTTTTTTATTATATAAAATTTTTTTTTTATATAAAAATTTTGTTTTATATAAAAAAAATTTTATATAAATTTTTTTTTTATATAAATTTTTTTTTATATAAATTTTTTTTATATATAAAATTTTTATTTTATATAAATTTTTTTTTTTAATTTATAAAAAAAAAAATTTATATAAAATGTTTTTTTATATAAATTTTGTTTTTATATAAATTTTATATATAAAAAAAATTTTATATAAATTTTTTTTATATATAAAAAAAAATTTTATATAAAAAATTTGTTTTATATAAAAAAAAATTTTATATAAAAATTTATTTTTATATAAATTTTTTTCTTATATATAATTTTGTTTTTATATAAATTTTTTTTTATATAAATTTTTTTTTATATAAAAATTTTGTTTTATATAAAAAAAAATTTTATATAAAATTTTTTTTTATATAAAATTTATTTTTTTATATAAATTTTGTTTTTATATAAATTTTTTTTTTATATAAAATTTTTTTTATATAAATTTTTTTTTTATATAAAATTTTTTTTTATATAAATTTTTTTTTTATATAAAAAAAATTTTTATATAAAATTTTTTTTTATATATATAAAAATTTTTTTTATATAAATTTTTTTTTTTATATAAATTTTTTTTTTATATAAAATTTTTTTTTTATATAAATTTTTATTTTATATATAAATTATTTTTTATATATTTTTTTTTTTTATATAATTTTTTGTTTATATATAAAAAAAATTTTATATAAAATTTTTTTTTTATATAAAATTTTTTTTTATATAAAAATTTTTTTTTATATAAAATTTTTTTTATATAAAACAAATTGTTTGTATAAAAAAAAATTTTTATATAAAAAATTTTTTATATAGAATTTTTTTTTTATATAAATTTTTTTTTTTATATAAAAATTTTTTTTTATATAAAATTTTTTTTTATATAAAATTTTTTTTATATAAAATTTTTATTTTATATAAAAAAAAAATTTATATAAAATTTTTTTTATATAAATGTTTTTTTATATAAAATTTTTTTTTATATAAATTTTTTTATATAAAATTTGTTTTTATATAAAAAAAATTTTTATATAAAATTTTTTTTTTATATAAAATTTTTTTTTATATACATTTTTTTTATATAAAACAAATTTTTTATATAAATTTTTTTTATATATAAAAAAATTTTTTATATAAAATTTTTTTTTTATATAAAATTTTTTTTTTATATAAAATTTTTTTTTTATATAAATTTTTTTTTATATATAAATTTTTTTTTATATAAAATTTTTTTTTATATAAAATTTTTTTATATAAAATTTTTTTTTTATATAAATTTTTTTTTATATAAATTTTTTTTTTATATAAATTTTTTTTTTATATAAATTTTTTTTTATATAAAATTTTTTTTTTATAAAAAAAAAAATTTTATATAAATTTTTTTTTTATATAAAATAATTTTTTATATAAAATTTTTTTTTATATAAATTTTTTTTTATATAAATTTTTTTTTTATATAATTTTTTTTTTTTTTTTTTTATATAATTTTTTTTTTATATAATTTTTTTTTTATATAATTTTTTTTTATATAAATTTTTTTTATATAAATTTTTTTTTATATAAATTTTTTTTTATATAAAATTTTTTTTTTATATAAAATTTTTTTTTATATAAATTTTTTTTTATATAAAAAAATTTTGTTATATAAAAAAAAATTTTATATAAAATTTTTTTTTTATATAAAAAAATTTTTTTATATAAATTTTTTTTTTATATAAAAATTTTGTTTTATATAAAAAAAAATTTTATATAAAATTTTTTTTATATACATTTTTTTTTATATATATATAAAAAAAAAAATTTATATAAATTTTTTTTTATATAAAAAAAAATTTATATAAAATTTTTTTTTTATATAATTTTTTTTTTATATATAAATTTTTTTTTATATAAAATTTTTTTTTTATATAAATTTTTTTTTTATATAAAAATTTTTTTTTATATAATTTTTTTTTTTTATATAAAATTTTTTTATTATATAAAATTTTTTTATATAAAATTTTTTTTTATATAAAAAAAAATTTTTATATAAAAAAAAATTTTTATATAAAATTTTTTTTTTATATAATTTTTTTTTTATATAAATTTTTTTTTTTTATATAAATTTTTTTTTTTATAAGATTCGAACAATTGTGCTTCTCCCTACAACACACATTTGTTCGAATCATCAAAGCTTGGCTAGTTGCGATTCATCGTGCCAAGGGATATGGACACAATTTCTGACCGCGAGTGTACCTATCTATTACATGGCAAAGTATGTATGTATGTATGTATGTATATAGTACTTACCCAGTTAGTGTGTGTACTCTAGGTAGGTGGTGAGGGATGAAAGGATACCCATAGAGTATATCATCAAAGCCATGGTCAGCGTAGAATTCAGCCTCTAGGAGTGTTGAGGTCACCAAGCCACGTTTACTGCCTCCCGTCTGTAACACTGTGCCCTCCCTGACATGTAAACAAACACACAAGTTATGTAGGAGTCTAATCACAATTTTGGTCGTACCAGGAGTAAAAATATTTCAATAAGTTATGCTCATATTTTGCATTTTTTATCATGCTCGCTCTGTACACACACACACACACACACACACACATTCTCTCTCTCCCTCTCTCTCTGATCATGCTCTGTACACACACACACATTCTCTCTCTCTCTCTCTCTCTCTCTCTCTCCTACGTACACTGTTTTATGAGTCTTGGTTTGAGCTCTTAAAGTGAGATCCAAGGCAGCACAGGTAGCCAGCATGTTGGAACAGTTAGCCTCTACCTTGATCCTGTCCAACACAAACGCTGGTGTGGTCAGTTCACTCACACGCTTCCCAACACTCGCCATCTCACCCCTTCCTTCTCCTCTGCTGCTGTCTCACTTAATTTATCTGTGGAAGGAGGATATTCTGAAACTTACTGACTGAGTGTGATGATATTGTTGTTGTATGTTTTCTCTCACGAACGAACGAACGTCAAGGGGAATATTCGCTCTTTATTATTATTATTATGTGTAAGGAATATCGTGTTCTTAAACTATATACTGAGTGTAATAAGATTGTGTTGTGTTCCAGGGATGCACAGTACAAATGCACCAACCTGTCTTTATTTTATTTAGGGAAGAAGATTATGTTTGTTTGTTTGTATGCCTTGTTGTAAGAGAGAGAGAGAGAGAGAGAGAGAGAGAGAGAGAGAGAGAGAGAGAGAGAGAGAGAGAGAGAGAGTTCAATTCAATTCAATTCAATTTATTTTTCCACAGGGTAGTGGTTATTACATTACATTGGGAGTAATTTTGTACATTTATATATATATACAATGCTTAAGATTAGATTATATAATACTATATTATTGATAGATCTAAAATTATGCTTATACCCTAGAATATTTACATAATGTAGTAAGTAGATACGGAAGTAGGAAGTAGAGAGAGAGAGAGAGAGAGTAGTAGTAGTAGTAGTAGTTGTTGTTGTTGTAGTTGTAGTAGTAGCAGAAATTGTTGTTGTTGTTGTATAATCTCATGGTATTTGTGTAAAAATTTTGATAGTTTCCCCTCTTTCCTTACACAATCGTCTTCTTCCTCTCTGTGTCTCTATCGAGCAGGCGCTGACAATACCTCGCTGCCACCAACCACCATCTGACATAATAGGCTATAATCATTTCTAATCTTTTCACCAACACTAACATCATCTACACTACTTGATATTTATTCATCAAGCATTCCTTACACTCAATTGAAGGAAGATTAGAACACACTCGTGGATTACCAACAAGAACAGGAATTTTAGTAATAAGCTGTGAAACTTTACATGATATGGAGAGAGAGAAAGTGAGAGTGAGAGAGAACAACCTAGCTGGGATGAAAAGCAGAAACATGTGTAGATATTTTTACATACAATTTTACCCCTGTGTACATTGTTAACACGTTCTTGTTTGCCACCACAAGTGCTCACCTGCAGTAGAAACAAACCTCAGGCTCCCTCCCAACACAACTTAATACTTCCCGACTTCCACCACTGGCCAAAATAACACTACAGATAGGCAGACTAGACAAGGCATCAGCAGCAGGCGTAGAATCATATTATATAGCAGTGTCTGGTAACTACAGTCGTGTGAGGGGAGTAGGCTACTGTATATATTATGTTACAGTCACTAGCACTATAATAAGTATTCAGGTGTGCTTCGAATACCTAGCTAGAGACAGTAAATAAATACACAATAAGATCTCCACTGGAATTAGTTCGTTGGTGAATTATTGGACTGTTTAAAGCATCAACCATAGCTGTATACTTATTATTCGTGCTCGTGAATATACCTTGTTGGATGCTGCTGAGTGGGTGGGTGGATGGGGAAGTGGTGTATCATACTGGGGATCTTATCTGTCTGTCTGTCTACCTATTATTATGTAACATCATGTGGCCCAGTAATATAATGTTGTTTGTGCAGATTCGTGAAGTTAATTACTGGTAGATCATTCATGGCTCGCTCGGTTTGTGGATCAATAACAAGCCTAATGATCTTCTAGCTGTAAAATCCATACTAATATTATATCCAGTCAGGGGGAGAATTATTATCTGTTTACTTGTGGTTCTTCTTCTCCAATCACTCAATCAGGAAGGGGGAAGGATTATCTGTTTACTTTTGGTTCTTCTCCAATCACTCAATCAGGAAGGGGAAAGGATTATCTGTTTTACTTGTGCCTCTTCTTCTCCAATCACTCAATCAGGAAGGGGAAAGGATTATCTGTTTTGCTTGTGCCTCTTCTTCTCCAATCACTCAATCAGGCAGGAAGGGGAAAGGATTATCTGTTTTACTTGTGCCTCTTCTTCTCCAATCACTCAATCAGGAAGGGGGAAGGATTATCTGTTTACTTTTGGTTCTTCTTCTCCAATCACTCAATCAGGAAGGGGAAAGGATTATCTGTTTACTTATGGCTCTTCTTTTCCAATCACTCAATCAGGAAGGGGAAAGGATTATCTGTTTTACTTGTGCCTCTTCTTCTCCAATCACTCAATCAGGAAGGGGAAAGGATTATCTGTTTTGCTTGTGCCTCTTCTTCTCCAATCACTCAATCAGGCAGGAAGGGGAAAGGATTATCTGTTTTACTTGTGCCTCTTCTTCTCCAATCACTCAATCAGGAAGGGGAAAGGATTATCTGTTTTACTTGTGCCTCTTCTTCTCCAATCACTCAATCAGGAAGGGAAAAGGATTATCTGTTTTACTTGTGCCTCTTCTTCTCCAATCACTCAATCAGGAAGGGGAAAGGATTATCTGTTTTACTTGTGCCTCTTCTTCTCCAATCACTCAATCAGGAAGGGGGAAGGATTATCTGTTTTACTTGTGCCTCTACTCCTCTTCCAATCGCTCAATCAGGCAGGAAGGGGAAAGGATTATCTGTTTTACTTGTGCCTCTTCTTCTCCAATCACTCAATCAGGAAGGGGAAAGGATTATCTGTTTTACTTGTGCCTCTTCTCCTCTTCCAATCACTCAATCAGGAAGGGGGAAGGATTATCTGTTTTACTTGTGCCTCTTAATTCTCCAATCACTCAATCAGGAAGGGGGAAGGATTATCTGTTTTACTTGTGCCTCTTCTTCTCCAATCACTCAATCAGGAAGGGGAAAGGATTATCTGTTTTACTTGTGCCTCTTCTTCTCCAATCACTCAATCAGGAAGGGGAAAGGATTATCTGTTTTATTACTTGTGCCTCTTCTTCTCCAATCACTCAATCAGGAAGGGAAAAGGATTATCTGTTTTACTTGTGCCTCTTCTCCTCTTCCAATCGCTTATTCATTTTCCAGTCAGAGAGGAGAATTATTTATTTTATTTATGCCTCGTATCTGCTTCCACTCTCCTCACTCTGTGCACATGGTATAGGGTAATTCATATTCTATAGTCAGAGGGAAGGATTATTTATTTACTTGTGCCTTGTTTCCTCTTCCAATCGCTTATGTTATAGGGCAATTAATTTTCCAGTTAGAGGGAAGGATTATCTGTTTACTTGTGCCTTGTTTCCTCTTCCAATCGCTTATGTTATTGGGCAATTCATTTTCCAGTCAGAGGGAAGGATTATCTATTTACTTGTGCCTTGTTTCCTCTTTCAATCGCTCATGTTATAGGGCAATTCATTTTCCAGTTAGTTAGAGGGAAGGATTATCTATTTACTTGTGCCTTGTTTCCTCTTTCAATCGCTTATGTTATAGGGCAATTCATTTTCCAGTTAGACTGTTAGAGGGAAGGATTATCTGTTTACTTGTGCCTTATCTCCGCCTCCACTCGCCTCACCACACTTTGCAGGAACGATAACAGCATACTACTATTACTATTACTACTTCTACTCCTGTCTTCTTCATCACCACCTGCAATATTACTCTCATTTAGTTCCTCTTGAACCTTTTCCATCTTCTCCATTTTCTTTTTCATCTTTTTGGTATTCTGTTGATACTTTTCCCCAGTCTTATTTTCCTTCGTCTACCCTGAGCCATGTTCCCTTTGATTATTTTCTTTTACCCTCATAATTTTGTTCGACTCCTGTGCGATCAGTCTGTCCCTCTTCCTCTTTGCACCACTTTTCTCTTCTCTCTGTTGTCGTGGAAGAGAGGACTGCTGTGATGAAGGCTACACCGGCATGAGGGAAGGTGGGATAGGAAGCTCAGGACAGATATTTTTAATCCTCTTCAGTAACAGAGGAGGACGGAGGTGGGAGGGGGTCGGTTGAAGGGGTCGTTTAGTGGGCCATCTTCCTCGAGGTCCTTCTTTGCCCCCTTCCTCTTGCCACGTCAGGAAGGTCACCAGGCACCGGTATATGAAGTAGTAGCATTCCTGAGAGAGAGACGTGGGTGGTGAGTGAGTGGACGTGTGGTGAGAGAGAGAGAGAGAGAGAGAGAGAGAGAGAGAGAGAGAGAGACGTGGGAGGGTGAGAGTTGACCTGTGGTGAGAGTAATGAGTGAGGAGGGGAGAGAGAGAGAGAGAGAGAGACGTGGGAGGGTGAGTGAGTGGCCGTGTGGTGAGAGTAATGAGTGAGGGGAGAGAGAGAGAGAGACGTGGGTGGTGAGTGAGTGGACGTGTGATGAGAGGAATGAGTGATGAGGGGAGAGAGAGAGAGAAAGATACGTGGGATGGTGAGTGAGTGGACGTGTGGTGAGAGAAATGAGTGATGGGTGGGTAGAGGGGTTGTGAGTGGTGTGCTGAGAGGAATGAGTGAGGAGGGGGTAGTTAGTGAGTGGGAGAAGAGGGAATGGAAAGAATGGTGCTTTTTGAGAGGGGTAAAGGGAGTGGGAGAAAGAGGAAAAGTGAGCGAGATTAAGAGGTTAGAAAAAGGAGGAGAGTGTGTAAAGAACATCTTTTTACTAAATTGTTAGACTACTGATTCCTCAAAAAAAAAAAAAAAAAAAAAAAAAAAAATAATAATAATAATAATAATAATAATCCCAGGAAACAGAATTAATCACCTCAATGTTGTTGCTACTGACTTGGGGATTCTGTTTGTGGTGACATAATTAAATAGTTTAGTGAAGAAGTCAGTACCCCTTCAATTTACCGTCAAGTGTCTAGTCTTTCTCCTTAAGATACCCTTCATGTGATGTAGTCAGAAAATTGGAGGTAAATGAGTCCTTCAAATATTGCCACGAAACACACACATCTATAGGGAGGAAGTGTGTTTCATGGCGTAATCAGGGGGAATCAGAAGCCACCAATTTTCATACACAATCACAGGGTCCTTAATTAAGTTGTGATACTAACCGGTCTCTTCACAGCCTAAGGGAGATATTGCCTGATGTGTTGTACAGCCTCGTGAACGTTGACTGTCCCCTCCTTCATCACCTCTACTGAGTTCCCTTTACTGGTGTTGGTGGTGGTGGTGTTGTGGGCAGGGGTAGTACGTGGGTGGTGTATGATAGCTGCCTTGTCACTCCTCCTCCTCCTCGTCCTCCTCCTCGTCCACTCCTCTTCATTCACCTCCCGTTGTATGAGACGTGCGAGAGCCAGGAACCCACCACACAGATCAGCACCGTCTCTGTACACACGGATACCAAAACACGTGTCAGTTAATGAGATGAGAAAGTTTGGTGGCTGTTGATGGGCAAAAAGGTACTATGATGTTTTGTTACTATGATGTTGTGTTGTTATGAGGTACTGTAATGTTGTGGGACGGGTGAAAAACATATTGTAATACTATGATACTAACGGGCAGGTGAGTACGATGGGTCCTCCTCTCCGTCGTCGTTGTGCATGGTGGTTAAAGACGTGGTGTAGAAGGTGTAGTGTAGCGGGGTACAACACGTGGCTCTCCAGACATCGATGGAAATGGTAATGTCGTACTACACGTCGTTGTCCTCCTCCCTGTGTGTGTATGTGTGTGTTCTCAGTCATATTACTCGTAGGTACAACTTTAATACTATAGTCACCAACCTAACCTAACCTAATACCAAAGGAATGAGTAAACTTGGATACTGAAGGTATTATGCGTTTGGAAATATCTCAATGTTATTAATTTAGGTGCCAGTATACTGAGAGATAAATAGTAATACTAGCTGCAGTGAAGTGTAAAAGATTGTAGGTAAGAATGGAATCACTATCGTAGCTTAAGCTCATGGTCGACTATTGCAATGAAAAGAAACTAACAATGCCTTGGTTTATGAGTTTGATCCTAAAGTTAATATGTAATACACGTGGGACAAACGGGAAGGAGGGGTGCATGGGTGGAACTAACCAAGGAACTATAGGCTATACAAAGACTATCAATTCTTCAACTAACCGAGTAGATTACGAGGTCGGTGACATAGAAGTAGGGACTACATTGAAGAGCCTCCACGTCTCTTCGTTCCTCCTTGGTTCTCCAGTGGTAGTGGTATTCCTCCTCCTCCTCTTCGTCCTCCTCTTGTGGTAATGGTGGCAGCTCTCCCTTCTCGGTGGCCAGCTGTACCACGGTGATGAGAGGGTAACAAGGGGGCAGGTGTTGGTCCCTATCACCAGGTAGAGGCCAGAAACGTGGAAACTTGGGCTGCATGGGGAAGGGGACAGACAGTATAGGATCAGATAAAGGTTAGATATATCCAGGGACAAATGAATACATACAACCTGACTTTATTATACAAATGGTAATACTTATACTGAAAATGTGTGTGTGTGTGTGTGTGTGTGTGTGTGTGTGTGTGTGTGTGTGTGTGTGTGTGTAATTTTATTTGTTCTTGAACTTGCTCTTGTTTTTATACTTTACTTGCTCGTTGTTAGAGATAACCAAATTTTTTTAATGCCATGAAAACCTTATCTAATATACACGAACAACACACAAACCCAATGTGGTGTGAGGTGCATGTGACCTACCTTGGGTGTAGTGGAAGGGATGAGTGTAACAATGATAGAGGCTTCACTCTGTACCACCATCTACCACATTGCTGCTACAGTCCCAGGCAGTGGGTGAGGACCAGTAATAATATTGTGGTAACCAGTCTGTCAAGAGAGGTGAGAAAGGAACATGTTACTTACAGATGGTTACTTACAGATTGTTTTTATTTACAGTTGGTTACTTTCAAGGAGATAGTAGTATTCTTTGTTTCATTGGAGCACCTTGATTCCTCCAAAGGGATAGTAATAGTACACTCTTGGTGGCCAGTTACTTGAAATACTTTGGAGGAATCATTTGCTCCAGATTTTACATTTTGAGGATGCATGTGTGAGTACTTACGTTTACTATGGTGGCGTTAATGTAGTCGTCGTTAGGAAGGGGGCCAGTGACGTCAGATGGAAGGGTTGTGACGTCACGTGGAAGGGGCCCAGTGACGTCATGTGGAAGGGGGCCAGTGACATCATGTGGAAGGGGCCCAGCGACGTCAGAAGGAGGAAGGGGGCCAGTGACATCATGTGGAAGGGGCCCAGTAACGTCATGTGGAAGGGGGCCAGTGACGTCAGAAGGAGGAAGGGGGCCAGTGATATCATGTGGAAGGGGCCCAGTGACGTCAGAAGGAGGAAGGGGGCCAGTGACATCACGTGGAAGGGGGCCAGTGACATCATGTGGAAGAGTGCCAGTGACATCATTGGAGTCTGAACACCATGACCTATTCCATTTATCCATCAGTATTCGTCCCCTTCCCTACCATGGCTTCAGTTGGTACCGGTATTGGTCACCTGCAGAACACAGACAATCATGGACATTAGTCTTGTAGCTCCAGGGACATGAGTTTGTATAGATGTGTGTGTGTGTGTGTGTTAGTGTAGTATAGGTGTGTGTGTGTGCGTGTGTATAGGTGTGTGTGTGTGTGTGCGCGTGTGTATAATTGTGTATGTGCATATATGTACAGGTGTGTGTGTGTATAAGTAAATGTGTGTGTATATATTATGTGTACACTTACAAGGTACAATGGAAGAGGTCCTGTTCTTGGTGAGGTTAGGTATGAGGAGAGCAGCTGTTGTAGGGGGTCGGGGGCGCCGTGCCTCTAAATCGTAAAACTCCTTCATCATCGGGCTCTTTGGTTGTAACGCCATCTGTGTGGAGTTTGAAAAATATGTCCTACAGTCACCAACCATAATATGTATACGGGTTTTGTTGACGTTTGGAATCATCTGACATACAAGTGAACGAATTACAATGTTTATCCTGCTGGAATGCATTTAACTAATACTCTATTGGGCTATTCAAAGCAGACCTATATGTATGGATACTTATTATGATTCGTGACTGTACACTCGCAATCCAAAATACGTATCCAGGTCTTGTTGAAGTTTCGAATCATTTGACATAGTAGTGAACCAATTACAACGCTTATCCTGTTTTTTATGTGCCTGAACTCGCTTAATAATCGATCAGGCTATTCAAAGCAAGCCTGGATACATATTTTGGATTGCGAGTGTACATCCAAGAGCCATAATAAAGTTGTTATTGTTGTTGAAACTTAGAACAGTCTCAACCACTAATAAACCAAATAAATACAATGGTGATCTTCTAAACAGATCTGGATACTCGTGACTGACTGTACTAAGTAAATAAAACTCATGTTGTGAAATTTAGTAATGTATGCCAGCCAGGAAACAAACGAGCTCAATGTTAATACACTATGGGAGTTTGTTTTGTGGTATCGTTTGTGGAGGGTAATCAATATAGCCCAAGACCACTTATATAGAGCCTTGGTATAGCCCTCCACTTATTCCTCGACATGCCTAAAACGTCAGATGCCCTTAAGGGGAGATTCTTTTGAGGGTAAATTGGTGGGCTACTGATTCCTCCTAACTTTACCAGAAAACAGATGTCCTTATTGGTTCTATTAGGGGATCTATTTCATGACATAGTTTGGAGGAATCAGAGACCTTCCAATTCATCAACAGAAGAATCTCTCCCTTTAATTCATTAACTAATCTCACCTTGACGCAGGCAGGAAGGTATTTCTTTTTGAGGCTGTAGTCCCTGGCTGGAGGAACACGTCGTCTATACTTCGCATTGTTGACACCATACTGCTACTTCTTCTCCTCTGCTTCTGTTGCATATATGGGGGTGAAGGGAAGGAAGGGGTCATTTACTGAGAGTCACTGAGGGTCGTGGGCAAGAAACATCTACTGTACTTATTGCAACAAATGAGAAAATAATAATAATAATACTCATATTGTATAACTCACCTGTTGTCAAATCATGTATGGTTTGTTTCAGTGTTTCCACCAAGAGTTCCTTCCGTGCTGAAATAAAAGAATAATGTTATAATTTTACCAATATAGAATTTAGAAGTTGCGAGCTTATAATATCATACGGTGTGGTCTTAGGAAATTATTGAATGTAGAAGGATTATGAGGACGTTCAGCTTCATGGAAGGATTTACAGGGTAATTTTTTTAACTATGGAAATACACCTCCTCCCTATTTTAATTCTAGGCCTATATTGTTTCCGCTAAAGGCTATGCATATCAAATTAATTCCTCCTTGCATGACTATAAACACGCTTTTTTTTCTCTGTTGATTTCACTAGTGAAGATGTCCCCATGACCTGTAGTGACAATGTACCGATCTTCACTATACCTAAAACACAATAATTAATTAAGGGGCTGATATAATTTTAATTTGAACATTTGAGTGCCTTGATTCCTCCAAATAAAGTATGCTAGGAAACAGGACCAGATTAGTAAAATTAAAATGGTGGCCTGTTACCTGCAATAGTTTGGAGGAATAATTTCTTTTAGATTTACCAACACTGAACCATCCAATTAAGCCTTTACTACCTACCTCAAAGACTCACATGTTCTCTCTGTGTTTAGATAGAATAACAAAGATCTTCACTACAGGTTATGTGGACAACTACACTACATAATTATGATACGGACAAACAGACTCACTACATGTCAAGGAATTATCTGAGTTGGTAAGAGAAAGTAAGGTGGTAATTCTTTTTTGTTACATTGGAGTGCCTTGATTCCTCCAAAGTATGCCAGGAAACAGGACCAAGTTAACAAAAGTAATGGTGTTCTGTTGCTTGGAATAGTTTGGAGGATTCAGTTGCTCCAGATTTACCAACACAAAACTTCTCCTTAAACGTTAGAAGGAGAGTAATTTTGGGGGAGAAGGGATCGACCCATTTTATTCTTTTTGGGGGGGAAGGAGATGTCAACCCTGGTGGAGGCTTATTATATCCCTGAGTGCTCTTGTTTAATTAATTTAGTTCATGAATATTATTTTCCGTTGTGGTTTGTGCTATAGATAAATATGGTTCAGCTGAAGAGGCTGATGATTTATTTATTTTATCAATACTCCTTTACTAGTTAACTACCTTGTACAGCAACATTCTGCTCATGATGATTTAGGGTTCTCTTTCCTTTGGCTGCTCGATGTTGTAAAAATTCCTCGATGCCACTTTGTTTCCCAGGCAAGCCACGATAATATTTACGATTGTTTTGTTTATGTTTCATTGGTGAATGGCTGTGATTATATCCTAACTACACTTCAAGCCACCACTTGATGTTTTATCCCTGTAAACTACGATGGCCATAAAGGCCGTACAACTGCGATGGTTTCCAGCTTGGATCATAGAAGGGTATAATAATAGCTGTCAAATGTCGTTAGTAGTGAACCTGGAATAAGTGGAAAGGACACGTACACCAACTGTTGGTGAAGAGTTCTACTTCGGTCGATTCCACAGGGGCTTTGGATTGTTATGATCCTCCCCAACCACACTTGTCAGTCTTAATTATATCAAACTCAGTATCCATATCCACAAAATCTGTCAGGTAGTTCCATTATTACGATAGTTTCATAGTGGAGTCATCAAATTCTTCAAATAATTCACTCATGAGTAATTTACACAGTTTCTTTCATTATGGTGCAGGCAATTTGGCAAACCATAACAAACTACTCTGAAATTGGCACTGGTGTTAGATCCTTGTGGATAATATTACAAGTATTTCATAAGTGAAAATGTATGAGATTTTGGTAGAGAAAATCATGCCTGTGGGAGCCTATTCCTTCAGTATATAGTGATTAAGAAACGAGCAATGGAAGAACTGCGAATGATCAACTGCTATTTGCAGTCTTGCTGTGGTAAACAAGGTTAAGTATCATAGCTACTCTTTTTGATATCAGATCAGATTAGATTCCTTTGGGGTCTAGCCTTTTCAAGGGTACTCCTTTTCTTGTCCTCCTTTGGATCAGTGATCACAGTAATGTTCCCTTCCTTTCCAGTACGTCCAGTTTGTATGTCGTAACTTTGGATATATTTTCACTTTTTCAGGTATAAAGAATAATTTTGCCATGCATTGTACAGACCTTAAATAATTTGTGTTAAACCTGCTGTTCCTTTTACCTATAAACTACTGAGGTCATTGATATTAAATTATTACTATTGATGATAAGGATTTAATAGTTAGCTTCACTGTTTATTAATGTGTCAAGAGACTGGTGAAAGTAACAGAAGATATTTGAGATTAATAGATAAAAGATTATAATAGATATAAAGAGAAGACATGTAAATATTTTAAACAGGATGCGCCGAAAAACATGCATATTTTGACAGAATGCGCGGGAAAAACACATGAATATTTTGACAGAATGCGCGGGAAAAACACATGAATATTTTGACAGAATGCGCGGGAAAATTTGAGACGAGTCACTCCCGCGCAGCTCATTGAAAACACAACCAGCCAGTTTTGCCAGGTGCTGGGAAAATTCTCTGTTTTAGGGAATTTTGAAATCCACACAGGGAAGTTGTATAAAGATTATTCAAGAGTAAATGGGGAAATATATTAGAAGAAATGAGATAAAAGTATATTATTTATTTATTTTTTTCCTTTGACAGAGATAATATGAATACATCCCAGCAGGTGCTGTGATTATCTAAATATACCCACAGTACATCTTTAAATATATATATACATCAAAGTACCATAATAATAAGAGCTATAATAATGAAAATCTACCGAAAAGTTATAACCTACTATTGTTTTTTTGGGGTAAAATCTACTGAATATTCCTCTAGGCTCTATCCCATCTGGCATTGGCAACACTGCATCATTCAAAACACATACAGGCAATCAGTCGTCCGCTATTCTCAATCTTTTTCTTATAATAATTACCATGTGTGTTATTTTGTAAGTATATAGGCTTTGTATCACTATTGGTGTGAATAGATTTGTGAGGTAATTTATCTTCTAGTTAAAGTTTATAATCAGTTATAAGTTTTTTTTTTTTTTTAAGATGAAATAAGTGAGGTAGGCTTGTCATTTACCTAACTAACTAACTATAGGTATTATAGACTTGTAAACAAACGAAAGACATCAATTATTATTATTTTTTTATTTAAGGTGTATAGTCAGTCATAATGTGTTTTCGGTAAATATTGAAAGAATTACCGTTATTGCGTACGGTTTTTCTACCTTCATTACCCACTTATTTAGACCATTCTAAGACTATTTTTTTCTATGGCATTTCCTCCGCAGATGCCCCATTTCCAAGATAGGGCATATTCAAATGGGGCATTTTGAAATTAGCCTGACCTTACCTAACCTAACCTAGACTACATCAGACTACCGGGACCTAACCTGGACAAACTACCGGGAAATAACCGTGGTAAAGTACAGGAAATGACCGGGGCAAAATACAGGGACCTAGCCGGATCTGGCAACACTGCTACGAAACTGTAATTCTTTCAATAAGTACCAAAACATCAATTATATTTATTTATAACTGTTGTTTATACATAACTGACTGCTATCATATATTTATTAGATATTTAGGACCACTGAAAGATTCATTGACCAGGGAAAGAGATACGAGGTTAATGATTAAGAGACACTGTGATGTAGTCAGAAAATTGGAGGTAAATAAGGTTAAATTTACAGAAGAACTGGGTTCACTATATTGCATATTTTAGTATCATTACCCACTATTTTGGACCATTCTACGACACTTTTCATCTATGGTGTTTCTCTCGGAGATGCCCTGTTTTCGAGATGTGCTCCGTTTTACAAACATAATTTGGAAATTAGTCTGACCTTACCTGACCTGACCTAACCTAACCTAGACCACAGCAGACTACCGGGACCTAACCTGGGCAAACTACCGGGATATAACCAGTGTAAACTATCATAAAGTGACTGGGGCAAATTTCTGGGACCTAGCCAGATGTGGTAACACTGCGCGATCCTAGCCAAAAACCCAGTTATTCTGTAATAATACCTAAATAAGTCCTTCAAATATTGCCACGAAACACACACTCAGACACCTATGGAAGGAGCTTGTTTGTTTCAAGGCATAGTCAGAAGGAATCAGAAGCCTCCAATTCGCATACACAATCACAGGGTCCTTAATTAAGTGTATGAGGTTAATTTAAAAGGTGAAATGATGCAGAACAACTAACTTCACAATATAACTCCTGTAGTTATTGTTTAGGGTTTCTATATTTACCCATGGATATTTCTGATAATTGTTTAGTTTTTCATGCATATTTTTGGGTCAATTTATCAATTTATTACCATATTTAAATGTGAGGAAAAAGCCAGTCTAACTTAACCTAACCTGTTCTTACCTAATCAGATAACTGCAGGAGTCATGGATTGTCATATATCAGTACAGTATTTTATAAATTGGCAAACATATACTTCACTTTATGTATATTTCCGACATGAAAGTTTTAATAATCTACATTGCATGCTGTACCAGTACTTAATAAAATAATCTTTCATTTATTCATTGCTTTCGATTGTTCATAGCTACTTATTTTCCAGAGGATTATCGCAGAAATTACGCCTCATCTTATATTTTAATGGGAATCGGTAAACTTATATTTCGCAAAATGCAGTGTCGACATGAAGGTCTTGGTTATTGCCATTATAAACAGTACTGGTTCTTGCCTAAAAAATGTTCTTTAATTTATTCATTGCTTTGATGATTCATAGCTACTGCTTTTCCAGGTTAAAGTGAGGACCATGAGTGAGTTCCGTATCCATCACCAAGTTAGTGAACTCTTCTCACTCCTCGGGTAGGTGTGCAAAACCTTACAATGCTTTTACTAGCATAATAGTTTTAATTTAGCTTAGTATTTTTTTTTATTTGTTGACTTTACAGACAGACATGAGGCAGATGGTGGTGTAGTGGGATTAAGCATTTGGCAGAGGTTATTTTGCATCAATTTTGGGTTTGTGGAGGTTGCCAAGAAGTTATTCATGATTGATTAAATATTAGCTATGGTAGCCGAGTCTCGAGCTGCTAATCTCCTAGTATTAAACAGTAATCGAGTAATATGGTCTTGGGGACAGCCTTGAAAAAATGCCTTACTTCTTGAATTGGTTTTCCCCTCTTGGCAATAAATTTTCATTGGTGGATTTATGTAACTGTAGTTCATTAATTTTGCAGGGCTATACAAAAATGGCTATTACCAGAAAATATCAATTTATGCTGATTAGCACTCATATACCCCTCTATAATGCTGTGTATAACATTAGTAACTAATTACATATGCCATGCTTTCTAGATTGAGTCCAGACACAGCTGAGAAGTACACGGAGCAACTACGAGACAGTGTTGAGCGTGGACGTGGTAGTGAAGGGGGACCAAGTGGTGGTGGAGCAGTGAGGGCTGTAGCAGAGGCTGCTCCTGATCCAGCTGCTTTCCTTGCAAATTACCATGAGCTCAAGAGTCGCAAGTAAGTCACAGAAATGTTCCAGATGCAATATTTTCTTGTTTGTGGGAAATGAATTGGATAAGTAATTGCATCTTAGGACTGTATCAGTGTGTATTGTTGATGTTATAAGATAAGGAAATATAATGGTTAAACTATTTTGATTTGTATTCTGTTTAGTTTCATGTGTTCTCACTTGGATTTTTCTTGTACTCAGTGTGCAGGGTCTTGATGGGCTTGTGGAAGTGTTGGGAGGTTTGGTGGGAAGTGTAGGAGCACGAGAAGCAGTGGAGGGCAGCTCAAAACTCCGATTGCGTGAGGATGGCATCTCTCTCTCCTCCGTCTCGGAAATACTCGCTGACATACAAAATGTCACCAATACCAAGCTCTCCGCAGACCAGCTCAATAAGGTAGATCAGTGTATATTGGGCTGCATAACATGATGTAGCCTTTCCTCTGCAGTAAGTGGTTTCACTTGCAATGAGAGAATTGTTCAGAAGAACCATTTTATGGCACAACCAGAACCCTGATCACTACTGACTTTACCCTCCACTCCTCTTTTGGTGAAGACCACGGATATTCTTAAATGTGGCCCACAGTAATGTGTGCAATACTGAATTTATGAAATACTATTATTTCTGACTAGCATATAATTCTTACCGTTTACTTGTAGCTGCGTGAGCGTTTACTGCGAGAATCCCAGCTGAGGCATGCCCCTGCCAGCCTGAGGATAGGTGAAGGTGGAGTGGAGAGAGATGGAGAGAGAAGAATACAATGTCCAGGACCAGAAACACCACCTTGGCTACACAACAGGCCGTACCTCTCTCTGGACTTTCTCAAAACTGAAAACAGACACCAAGTTGCTGCTCTTGGTAAGTTGCTAGGAAATCTTGACAGAATGTCACAGAGTTAGCTCTCATAACATGAATTAGGCAAGAGGGTGTTTTCATGTGACGTCACGGTGCGCTCGGTGGCCATGTTGTTAGTATACCTCTTTGTATACAAGCAGAGGGTAGTGGTTATGTCTAGCACGTTTGATTCTTTTGGACGAGTGTTTGACCTCCATTAAGGAGATAATAAGAATGCCACAGTTTTGCTGCATGGTGAGATGTTCTAACACAGACACACTTCCTGGTTTGTCCTTCTTTCGGATTCCCAAGGTGATAAGAAACCAAGGAGAAGCACACGAGAAACTGCTGATCATGAGAAGGAATATTTGGTTCTCCCGATTATCCAGGCAGCAAACATCAAACCCCTCTCCTCCCCCTACAATCTTGGGGAAGAGCCAGGGAAATTGGGGGTTTGGGGTGGGGGAAAACCCTGATAATTACAGGAAAATAATAATTAGTTTGGAATTAATATTCTCCTCTATAATAACCATATAGGATAAAAATTTAAAGTGTTAGCTCATTCAGTGGCAGATATGAAAATTATACAGAGAAATAAGGATAAATACATACCCTGCCTCTCACAATAACTGGATGAAGCTGTGATGAAGGTCCACATGGTACCGAAGTTGATGCTTGTAATACTATCCCTTCTTTAACCCAACCAATGGTGAAAAAGTTGTGTGACTTTTGTGGCATTTCATGGACTGGAAGTTGTACTCAGGGTTGGGTGATGATATTAAATAATCACATGTCCGGGTACTACATGGGAGGATAGGATTCATAATCACTTATTTGACTCTGTGCAATGCATAGGGATCAACAGATACATTTGATTTCTTTACTTTTTCCAAATATAAAGCACGGTCTGTTGTACTAAGATTCTTACAGTACCCGGAATGCTCCATTTCCTATAAATTCTCAAAAATACCAGTCACATTGTACACATCTGCACCCAGTCCCATTGTCTACCACTCTACCAGCATGGGGGATATTTACATCATGACGACACGCCGATCAGCTGAGTAAAAACCCCCTATTGGAACTGTACAGTCCATCCTTGTTTTGTGTATCATATGGATGTGGAAAGCTATCTGTGCTGTACCCTCTGGGAGGAATAATATTAAACTTCATCTCGCTATGCTCTTGCTGGCAGACATCAGTAATAATCCTTACTGAAATATGACTGAGTTATTTCTCCTCTGTTATGGTCATCCTCTGGCTGAAAATTCTCTCATACTCTTTTGAAATAATTTTCACTTATTTTCTTTCAGGTGACATTGCCTCAACGTCTCAAGAGCACCAACTGATTGAGGATGTACTGAGTGTGATGTTGGGAGTGGAGGGAACCTACATCACTGTCACACTACCTGCCAAACATTATGACCCACCCATTTTCAGTGTTGATCCTTCTGTTGGTAGGTGTACATTACTAATTAAGTTAGCTTCTGCTTAAGTATTTAGGGATGTGAACTAACTAATGAAAAGGTAACCTAGACAAATAAAAGCTAAAGTGCTAAACATTCAGGGATAAATGAATACCGGTATATATATAATCAATTATGATTATATGTAATCACACCATAATCATATGGTGTGGGTGATGGAGGACGAGTCTATGTGTTTGTGTAGTGTTGTTAGGAGGATGGTGTTGTATTTGTAGGATGGGTCCAGTTTCTGCAAGGGTTGCATTGAACTGATCTCGCCTGTTTGTTGGGTTTTGAGCATGTTGGACGTGTGTGTTTGTTGGTGGGTCCTGGGTTGCTCTCAGTGTCTCCAGCTAGAAGAAACCGAGAAATGAAAGCCGGAGGATCATTTCTCGGTGGTGGAAAAATGTGTAATTGTGTGTGTTGTGCGAGGGGTGTGGTAATTGCCTGGGTGACCGAAGTCGTTCCCAGGAACTCGCGCCTCCTTGATAGGGGCGGGGGGATTTTGTGGCGGTTTGGCCCCCATAGCTTCCTTCCTTGGCAGCCCTGGGGGGTGGTCCCACGACGTAGACGCCGCCACTCCAGGATCTTTCCACTTTAGTTAATGTACATACTTTAGCACATGATAAAGTCTCGCATAGACTAGCTGTCATCACCACTATCCTGTTTCCCTTTTTCCAAAGGATGTAGGCTGTAGGGCCATGGATGTAAAAATGAAATATGAAAATAACTGATATAGTGTTAGAGAACTATACAAATATTCTTTACAGTTTTCTGGTTTGTCGGAAGTCTGATATCACTAAAAGTCTGAGGCCTAACCTGACTATGTTGATTGTCTTCATATAGTGAACAAATATTGAAATTGTTGCATTGACCATTCTTGTGTGAAATGACATGACTTCTGATAAAATGATTAAAGTCACTTTCATTTGATGAAAAGTGTAGTATTACCACATCATTTGGTACAGTATATATTTTTTTAATGTAATATTACTAACCTTTCGTCTTACTTCCAGAGCCATCATTAAGCACACTGGTGAGTCGGATCCTTCCATTGTGTGGTTATTACTCCCAGGTTGTGAAGTTTGTGGAGAGTCGTAACAGTTACCATCATGGTCTGGTGAACCAAGCCCTTGCTGCAGCCATTACATCACTTCTTAAGGATTACATGGTCAGTGTGTAGTATGCCATATATGGCTTGGCTATTGACAAATATTTAGTAATCAGGAAAAGGGCAGTATAATCCACTGCACAATTCATGGCATAGGTCTGTTAAGCCAAATTAAGCACTGATTGCAGCTTGATGAACTGCAAAGCTTGCTGATGTGCATGATATTGGTTAAGAATGTATATGGGGTTGGTGTTCAGTATTTTCATAATGTCATAATTATTATCATCAGTATCCTAAAGCCCCATTTTCAAAGATTGAAAAGTTCTAGTCTCAGGGTGGAAAAATAACATCAGAAAGAACAAGAGTGACAAATTTACTCATGAAATTAGTAGGATTCACATTTGCTTCCCTTTCCAACCCACAAAGTTTTCATCCATCCTTGCACAAATTCTTTCATCTATGAATTATGTATATATATTATAAACAAGTTATGGACCAGGTTTACAAATGTGTGCATGGTATAGAAAGGGAATTGATGTCAGTGGATTCATCTCCTAGAAATGAGATTAGGGTAGCAAGATTTGACAATATTTCTGATTCAACTTGTTTGATGTTACCATCCAGAGTATCAGAAACCATACAGGTTCTTCTTGGGGCAGCCAGAAGTAATGAAGTATTGTATGACACATATGTAATTCTAACTCACATTCCAACAGTTGCTGGTGACTCAACTAGAAGAACAACACCGACGTTGGGCCCTCACACTACATAAACTGTATTTCTATGTTGAGAAGACTATGGCTGTCATGGCATTGCTGGCTGATGTTACCAAGGTTATCTCAAAGGTCAGTCAGGGACTCATGGTGTATGGAGAAGAGCAGGGATACGATGCACAGGTTATTAACAAAATTTAAAGTTGGCATTCAAATGTAGTCTTCTAGTTTTAACTGTTTGTTAACTGTGCAAAGAATCAGACTCACTAAGTACAGTATATGCAATCTGTATTGTAGCAAAGACTGGTAAAATTGCTACAGAGCAGAAAATAAGAATTTATATTAGGACATAGGTAGGCTAAATTTATATTGTAATGTACAGTATTGTGATATTTTTCATGTTTCAGTCTGAGTGCCATGGTGGTGGGGTGTTGACTCTACTACACGACCGTACGTTGAGCCTGACTGGGAGTGGTCAGTTGCAAGATGTGATGCTTTTCCTCACCCAGGCTGCTGCTGTCCCATATATGGATATGCTGGCCAAGTGGTTGTACAGAGGCATCATCAAAGACCCATACCAAGAGGTGAACATTTTTTATATTGTGTCCTGTACAGTTGCGGCAGATAGTCTTTGACCAGTGTGTGATGGAAAGGCGCGGCCTGCTGTTTCATACTGTGAACATGTAGATTCATTGCTTCAGTCAACTGCCTGATGATAGTATGGGTATACATAAATGTTTTGAGTTTTGGGATGCTCCTGTGCCAATCACAGCTATCCATCATTGCCTGGTCAAGGATTATTTGTTGTGACTACATTCGGTATTCCTTCCAAGATCTCTTGCACCAGGGAGATACATTAGGTCACATCATTATAGCTTTACACTTTGCCTTTGATTAATTTAGTGATATCACATCACAACAACTTCATTTTGTCAGCCTGAGACTCTAATGCAGGGCTGTCAACGATTGATGATCCTGGGTATGTTTTTCCTAAACCTCTTGTTGTCAATTGATGATGGTGTGTTTACAGTCAAAATTTGAGACTATCTTACTTTTGCCTGGCAGATACATGAATCCTGACTCATTGGTCGTGAATGCTGACATAATCTCAGTTAACATATGTTTTGTGGACATATTTGCTGAGTGAAACCTTGATCCTACAGTTCATGGTGGTGGACCGAGAGAGTGGACGTGAGGAGGATAAAAATGGAGAGGATGCTAAGGATCCAGGGGATGACTACTGGGGAAAGCGCTACACTCCTGTCCCACACAACATCCCTTCCTTCCTCCAGCCCCATGCCAATGTCATCCTTCGCACTGGCAAATATCTCAATGTTATTCGACAGTCGGGTGAGTGGAGAGTAAATTAGTCATGCGTATTTCTATTTTTTATGGATAAGAGGGATGAAAAAATTGTTAAGAATATATAATCATTGATTATCCTCCAATGAAATAAATGTTACTGCAGCCAGATTTTAACAGATGCAGGTAATGTTTAGAAATGCTACTAAAAAATGTTGTAGAAATTAATTTCTGTGTTAGTCTTTTTCCCCAGCTTGGACACCTAATAAAGTAAGACATAGATAACATTAAAATAGGTTGACTGATGTGACATGAGGCTTGTGTGACAAGTAATTTTGATAGTTACAGGAAAGAAATTATTGATAAGATTTCTGATCATAGAATGAGTCTATACATGTGTGTTTGGCTGGAGTATTGTTTGGTATATAGGGTTATTGTATTTGCAAGCAGTGAGTCAGTGGGATGGCTGAAGCATTGTAAGTTACCTCAATCCAATGTATTTTATCTATTTATAGTAGTGCTTTTCTTACCATCATCTAGTTAGCAGCATCGTTGACCAAGAGCCAAGACTGCCTCTTATATCAGTTCCCTCTTACTCTCTGCCAGCATCACAATATCAACCCAAAATAGACTTGCCACACAACAAGATCTCTCTACTCCTTCCAGCTTCAGCCTCACACTTAAGCCTCCCTCTCTTAAGCTGTCTTTCATTGCTTTACCTCAGTACTACTTTTGTTTAGTATGGTCCTACCATAAACTTTATTCTTTTGCATTTGTGTCTGTGTAAGTTTCTTTTCCAAAACTACCACGTTTCCAGACGAGGGAGTGACCTGTCCACAGCAGGAGACGCTGACGTACGATTTGCACCGGTGTTTCTATGCTGAGGTCATTGAGTCAACGTACAACTTTGCATCAAAAAGATTATTGGAACTACTTATGAAGGAGAAAGACCTCATGGGACGACTGAGGTGAGTGTGCCCTTTTTTTGTTATATTGATTTAAACAGGATCTGTAAGTAGAGAGGCTTCTTCGTGGCATTGAAATTTCCTCTCTTAAGTAACCAGGTACAGTTTTGACTTTTTTGTTCTAACACCGTAAGTAGGTTTCATGATGCCTGCCAGTGATTCTCTACCTCATTCCATTCTCCAATCGGGCATTTGTGTTCCAATGTTTATAGAGTGAATTACATCATAATCAGATTACACCATCAGTTGAAACAGGCTGAAAGGATTAATCATATATAGATACACTCACTTCGTATAAACAGACTTGAATCCCCCTCATCTGTACCTGTTTATCACCTCTCCCCAGGTCTGTAAAGCACTACTTCCTATTGGACCAGGGAGACTTTGTGGTACAGCTGATGAGCCTGTGTGAGGAGGAGCTTAGTAAGAATATTGATGACGTGTTGCCCACCCGCCTTGAGTCTCTTCTGGAATTGGCTCTCAGGACGTCAGCAGCTAATTCAGACCTGTACAAGGATGATGTTGAGTGTGACCTCCAGCCCATCACTCTTATTAACCAGATGCAGAGAATTCTTAGGTAAAACTTAAGTGGTTGCATCAAAAATTTTTGTAGAGTTATTCTGGCCAATATAATTTTTGTCTCAAACTGAAAAACTCTTTTGGCCAATATAATGTTTGTGTGCCTCAAGTTGAAACAATATGATACAGTTCCTTGCATGTTTGTCATTTCTGGTGTTTTGATACCAGCTGTTGTCTGATAGCTTTGCTGAGGGCCAAAAGATTTCATGATAATCATGTAGAAAAAGAATAAACTTCACAGAAATTTCCTTCCACAGCATTGAGGTGGAGGAAGAGCAAGAGTTCTTCCCATCAGAGGAACGACTACAGTTGACAGGCCTGGAGGGGTTCTCTCTTGGGTACCGTGTCACCTGGCCTGTCTCACTGGTCCTGGACAAAAAGACTATTGCCTGCTACAAGATGATCTTTAGACACCTATTTTATTGTAAACATGTTGAAAGGTTACTGTGCAGGTTAGTACTGTACACTGTTTTAGAATTCACCAATTAAGAAAATTACCAGATGCAGTGCTTTAAGATGTATTGTGTTCATGTCAGTCACTGAGAACCATGTAGTGGAGTGCCCAGGGGTTGCTCATTGGAGTGTACTGCTCAGAAATTTTGTACATATGTATCTAAGGCTTTCTGAGATGTGAATAACCAAGTGCCTGAATGTTCTTGAAAGATTAATGGAACAGCTGCTGCACCACATATCATATGCAGTTTTCAGTTATCCAACTTACAAGATATGTAGTTTCCAGTATTTGACACTCTGTACAACCCTGGCTTGTGACAAATGGTTATGTTTAAATATGGTAAATAGGAATAATGTTGGCTTTTGGTTAGATATGTTCCCTAGTGTCTCATATGTAAGATGATGACTTTAATGGGATTATGCATGTTTCACAGAGTGTGGGTGAGCAACAAAGTGGCCAAAAGTTTCCCTCTATCAGCCTCCCGCACCTACACTGCTGCTTTTGCTCTCAGGCAACGTATGCTTAATTTCATACAGAATATAGAATACTACATGATGTTCGAGGTCATAGAACAAAATTGGCAGATATTCATCGGCAAAATGCAAAAGGTTGGTATATTGTTTATAATAATATTTATGAAAGTATTCTTTGTATAAGCATAATTATTGTTCGAGTTAGTCCCATAATGATACAGTACTTACACTTTCTTCCTCTCTCTATCTCTTGCCTGTTTTTTTATTTTTACAGGTTGATAATGTTGATGAGGTGCTGACTTTCCACAATGATTTTTTGGATGGTTGCCTAAAAGACTGCATGCTAACTGCTCCTGAACTGCTGCGTATGATTTCCAAACTCACCTCCATCTGTGTTATGTTTGCCAACTTTATCGAGGTGAGTGATAAAAATTGGGATGGGAACGTTAATTGTTGAACTGGAATTGGGCAGTTTGGAGGTTTCTTATTCAGTATTATCTAAGTTATGACATTTGGTTAGAACATGTTGAGCTCTAGGTTTTCATCAGCATATATCAGGATATCAAAAAAGTCATGAAGTGCAACCTAGATCTTATTATTTAGCTCTTTATCATGTTTTGTATCCATTATCCATCAGCTTTATCCCATTCTAGGGTACTAAATGAAGTGACATGTTTATATTATGAGGAGAAAATTCTTGAAAATTTCTCTATACCAGAATCAAAGATACTGTGAGAGATGTTAAGTAGCCATTATTACCACCAGCCCTCCTTACTACAGTCATCTAATTCTTGGACCACCATATTCCTGCTGCTTGCTCCCCACCCCCCCCTCTCCCCAACTTCCTTACACCTTCTTATCCCTGCTTGCTTGCTCAACTCAAATCACACCACATTTGCTGTGTTTTCCACTCATTGATATGGGGCATATTCACTGGATCACTTATCATACACTATAAATCTTTGCGTATATTTTCATGTGAAATATCTTTTCCTGTGTATTTTATAAATTTTGGTGGGTAACTTTGTTCTTTCCATAAATGGTTCCTTTCATCTGAATTGTTTGCACTGCTGTGTTTTTACACATCATTTTTTCACATTTTGGCACATTCATTACCCTACATATGCTTGACTCTTTTCTCTGTCACTTACCAACCTTTCCTATCTTACATATTAAATAATTTCTGTCTACTCATTCTTTCTGATGTTTTGTTGCTCCCATTATACTCCTCGACTTTTGTTCCTTCCCCCCCCCCTCAAACTTCTTCCTTTCTGCTCCCTCCTCCATTCTTTGCCCCCTTCCCTCCCCTCCCCTCCCCTCCCCCAGAGAATGAGGAAATACTACATGGAGGCGGAACTGTGGGTGTCAGATGAAGGCCGAGACTCTGTAGATGGTCAGGTACTGGAAACTTTCCTTCTCGGCTCTTATCCCTTCTTCCTGTAGCTAGTTATCGATTGTTTTGTGTGTTGCCCTTCAAGTGTGATGCCCTAGTTGAGTGTTTTTGTTTTCTTACCATAACTCGTCTAGGATGCCTCTTGTTGTCGTATAACAGTTAATGACATGGATAATTGTTATAGTATGTCCAATCAATTTCAGATTAAAATCACTTCACAGGTAATTCTGTCTACCTGGTTTTGTGGCAGCTGTTCCTTACTCTGATATCGTGGAACATTGACAGTCTTCAACACACAACAATACTGTATGATACGATACGATGTACTGTACAAGTATTAGTATGATGGGGAAATTCATGAAATGCTAAACCTTTGCAAAAGTTCTCTATATAATATTCATAGCAATTGGTTATATTGCATAAAGCTGCTATTAAACGTTACTCATAAATCCTCAAAACCAGCAGTTCTGCATTATTCAAATTTCTTTCACCATTTGACACAGGGAATGAGGTAGTTTGAGTTTAATGTGGTACTTGACAAAAAGGTGTAGGGAAGTGGCGTCCCTATCGCCCAATTCTTGAAAAAAGGAAATGGGGTATTGATGATGACAACTTAACAAAAAGATATTTATATCTGAATATTGTGTTATTGTAGGGGAATTAATAATTACATTTTGCTTGGCTACTGGGTAGTTGATGTCCAGGAAGGTCACACAAGAAAGTATAGACTCGGAATTTAGCAGATGCGATAAACACAAGACTATTATTTCAGCTCCACAACAGTGGTGGTATATAATGCATGTCATATAGTGATCACGTGAACTCGACCTGCGCTGTATGGTATATCCAGAAGAGTAAGAGTTATTAGGCTGGTAGTGGTCTGAATAAGACTATAATTTTACCTTGAAGTGTAATCTTGGTGGTACAGCTTGTATTAAAACATGGCTTCAGGATTTTTCAGTTAATTGGAGACTGTTGATTCTTTCAATGGCATAATATTGAGGAGTCGGTAGGTTCTTGTTGCCAACAGAATCTGAAGCCCAGTACTTGTTGTGCCTTTCCTAGTGGTCATAACTTGTACAAAACAGTAAAGTTTTAGCCGAAATTAAATTATTGCATGCCGAGAACAAGACAGAAACGCAAACTTATTAACAATAGTTCATCACTACTTCAGTTTTCAAGTAGTTAAAGTTGAATAAAGACACTACATAATTATAGTGTTCTAGGGTTTAAAATAACAGAGTATGGCATACAGTATTAATTTGATGGAATGCTATGAATGAAATAATGATGATGTATTGTAATGGCAAAGGTTTAGTATCTTAATTTAGTTTTTTTTGTATGGAATGTACCCCTCAATTATTTAATTGTTGTTGCTTCCTTTATTTTAATGACAGTGAATGTTGTTAGATAATGTTGATGATATGCTTAAATTATTTGAAGGTTTTCAAGTCCCTTGCCCTTCTTACTTATTATTTTTGTGTTGCATGTAAAGTTTATTAATCATTTTTGTAATCAGGGAGCTAAGATATTGTTGGTGAATTAATGTTTAATAATTCTTCCAGTGTATTCCAGGAAGTAGATTGTAATTATACACTATAATGAAGTTTTCTGTGTGTTACATTTTGAATGAGACTAATCTTAGCCCCCATTTGTAACTCTGCCCCTGTAGTACAATACCCAGTCCTGTTATTTATAAGTCAGGTAGGCTCATATGGATAGTACTAAAGAAACATCATAACTCACAGTACACATAGTCACAATTGGCTATTCAAAACTACAAAAAAAAAAAAGATGGTCTGTTTCGAACCTGAAGTACGAGAGGATGTGTGTGTGTGTGTGAAAGGGATGTAGGAAAACTCTTGGTAAGTTTTGCAAAGGTGTGTATGAATGCTGATTTTAAATGCACAAGTAAATGTGATTGGAGTAGAGAGGGAAGGGGAATCTGTTTATAATAGGCAAATGGATGGCAAGAATTGCAAGTTGATTGAAAAAACTGAAGTACCTGAAAGTAATACTAGCTAGATCTATAATCAGAGTGAACACCTCTTTATTACTTTCTTCCTTGTCCTACATGGTTTGGCAAGCCTGGTGCAATCTTCTCTTGGCCTCCGCTCAATCAGGTTAAAATTAGTAACAGAAATTATCATTGTCTTTATAATTAAAGGTGAAGAAAGGAAAGGAAATGTCTTGCAACCTTTTGATACTGGGAATGGAATTCATTGCTGTGCTGGGGTACAAATTCATATTAATAAATATAATTTCTTTTGTGCAGGATTCGCCAGACCCTGCAGCAACCACCCATGAGGTCAGCCAGAGTTTTGAGCAGACCATCTCGAGGTTTGAGCTTCAGTTTTCAGGGATGATTTACACCCTCATGGAGCGCATCTCAGAGATGGGTCGTGACCACTATAATGATGCTCTTGTCAATGTAATATACAGGTATGTTACTACAATGTTATATGTTAAGTGCACATTTAAGGCCTGGAGTTAAATGCCACCCTCCTCTGGCCAACCTGGGATTATGTGGTACCTTCACATTCATGGATGCAGTAGTTCCCCTTTAGATATTTTGACTGATGTTTTCTCTACACTAAAATTTTGTAGTAATGTGTCTGATAAAAAGGCTGTAATCATCTGAGAGCAGCTTGACTCTGATACAGTACCCGTATATCAGAGGATAAAGAATAGCACTTATAAGAAATAACACCGCTTTGGTAGATGCCATACTGTACAAACATTCATTGAAGGTTATTTCAATTTCTCCATTTGTTTTAGGTATGAACCCTAGAACATGTTGCATTAGTTTAATTTGAAGTCCCCCCACACACAGCAAATGCAAAGGGAGTCTGTCTATTGGGTGTAAATATTGCTTGTAATTTTAGCTTATTCAAATTTTATGCAGTAGTTTGCCAGATTCATGGTAAGTAATCTTTCATAGTATATTAAAGTAAGTCTTCAAAACACATGCCAGCATGTAAGACGGACGTTAAACCGAATATGATGATGATGATATAACTGTGCAGTTATCATGACTATCATCCAGTCATAATAGAAAATTAATGTGCAAGATATATTATAACTGAAATATAAAGTAGGCAATTGATGCATCCATGAATTTGATGTTGCCACATACCCTACAGTAAATGGCCTTCCATACAATCCTCTTCCCCAATTTATACCCAGTTGCCCAATCTTCACTTGCCTCCCAATCATTGCACAACATACATAATCCTATCCTGATTTCCTTCTATACGTGACGAAGGGACCAAGACAGGCTGAAACAGATCAGTTCCTTGAAATGACACGTGTTAATGATATTATCCAGTCACCTTCAAACAGCAATTTAAATTGGAGAGTACACCCAAACACCAAAGATTATTATGTGTCTTGCCTTCCCAGTGACTACAGTGTTCACCTGACATAAAAATGACTAAAGTACTGTCAGTTGTCTAATGTCATATTCTTATTCACTAATTATCTTTGTTTTTTTGCCAGGCTGGACTTCAACATGTACTATACCAGGAAGCATGAGCACCTACGCCTGGTGGGCTCTCCCGAGGTTTCCTCCTCAGCTGACAACTCCAGCCGCCCTCTGTCTGCTGATGAACACTCCCATACTTAGAAATAATATTAATGTGTAAATCTTCATCTGAACGCACCCAGTTGGATGTCTTCACAAATATGTAGACTGATATACAGTATTCCCTTGTTTACCACTGGTGTTATGGGTGTGTGGAGTCTAAAAAGTTACTTTGTTAAACCCAGTGTTATACTTCAATTTTATTTATAAAAATCTACAACATACCATGTACAAATGAAACACTGCAAAATTTAAACCTCAGAATTTCATGAGAATGAGATTTTAATGTTCACAGCTTTTGCTTTCATATTTAATTATAATCCCTTGAAAAAAGGGAAATCAGGTATTGATGATGAATATAGAAAAATAAACATACAGGTTATTTCCACAGTTGTATGTCAACCTATAGTGAGTTTTTATATCCAGTAATTTCTATTCTTGGAAAAAGAAATTAAAGTTATGAATGATAACCATGTATAGCAGTGTTTCCCAAACTTTTATTGTCGTGACCCTGAACACAAATTTAATTTGGCCTGGCGACCCTCAAGGAAGAAATATTATTTCAGTATTATTTTAGCTTTATCCATTTGGTTAATAAATTTTATCATAAGTTACTAATTAATAAATACTCGTCGTCTATGTTTTGTTCTGCCTTCATTTATCGTATTTTATTGTTCACAACTATTTTCCTGTCCCAGTTTGAATGACGACTTATATTCCACAATTATGATGTTACTAATTATGTTTGAAATAGTTTTACTTCTAATATCTCTCACTCTCTCATTGATTTATTTTAATTTTGTAGCCATCCCGCGACCCTCATTTGGGAACCACTGATGTATAGGATAGTGCTTAAGACTATGGCTGACCTTAATATTAACAACACGTTCCATACATTTTTGGTGCCAGGATCCAGTTGAAAAGACTAGTAGGGTCTGCCTCCAGGAGGACCTGTAATAGTGGAAAAGTAAAATGTTAATATAGTTTTAGTATAAAATGTTTGCAAGCTATGTGTGTGTGTGTTATAAGAGTATGTTTATGGGTAAGTGTGGTTTAAAGCCGTTAATGAGTGGCAGTCGATGGAACAATGAAGCGCACACAAGACTGTATGAAACACAACTATAGCACACATCACAGATAATGAATGGCCCAGAGACCTCACTACCCACGTGAGACCCGAGTCAGCTTCGGCTATGGCTGCGTAAGCAGGAAGACCTCAGATAGCCAACTCAAATCCCCCATCCCCTGCTCATAGGGGTGGTAACCTCTGGCATCAGTGAAAGATTTTTACAGTGTGTCCCAAGCAAGAACCAAACACTGGACCACAGAAACTGCAGCCGCAAACTCTACCACTGTGCTAGCCCAGTTGGTGAGATTAATACCTTGGAGTTTTGTTTGTGGTTAAACAAATATAAATGTATCAAGGTAGGGTTAGAAAAGATGAGTGGATGTGTCTGCATTTTGATGTATACATGCGAGTGTTGTCATACGGATTAGAAGCTATGTGAATTTGGGGAGTGGGTATGCCATGTATGTATATACAGTATTTACACGAGTATGTGACGGTAAATAATATTAGACCCTTGGGGACACGCATCTAAACCGACCCCAAGGGGGTGACCACGGCATACGAGTCTTCAGTTCTCCCTCCTTATCCAGTTGAGCCCTCCCATTCCACTCATGTGTCTAGCCCTCATGTTTTCTTCCACTGTTTGCAAAATTTCTGATGTTTGATAACTGATCAACAAATTACATAAGGGTATACCTATCAGCCTAGATACCATGCTCTCAAACAAACCAGTGGAAAAGATTTGCTTATGATGAGTATACTCCTAGAGAATGTTAGGGATAGCAACTGTATTTTAACTTGACACCGCAATGTAATGGTTTCTTCCAGCAACGCAACATGAAGGGAATTTTGTCATGCATTCAATGACCTGTGGGTGGGGATGTGGATGGGAGAGAAATGGACTTTTAAAAATGGAAGTGAATGTGAGCGTTCATGCATATTTCTTATTTCATTTTTTCCATCCCCAGCCTTGGAGTATCTACCCTATTGCTGTTGGTCTCTAGTTCATAAGTTTTATAACACCACATTTACACATAACTGTACTACTTGCCGATACACCCTTCCTTTGAATGCCTGAACAAGCTATTCTATCTGTAAGTGATACTTTTCACATTCATTCTTGCGACAGTGTTCTTTTATTCTTTTGGAAACCTTGTGTAGTACACAACATGCTGTAACACAACAAACAAACTTCAATAAATTCTTCTTCATTTAGCATGCATTCCACCAACCCTAGGAGCTACACCCATGTAGAAAAATAGTCTGATGAAGAACTAACCTCCTCTGGGAGGCCCCATGGGGCCACCACGACCCATATGAGGTGGCATTCCACCCATCATGTGTGGTGGCATGTTGCCAGGAGGACCACCACGTGGGGGCATGTTAAGTTGTGGTCCTGCACGTGCTGCTGGCTGCATCATCTGCTGTGAGGGTCCACCTACACCACGCACAGGTCCCTGAAGTCCTGCACTACCAGGTCCAGGCATACCACGGCCAGCAGGGCGGCCCATTCCAGGTCCTGGGGCAGCACCGGGCAGGTTAACACGGGGTCCCTCTTGCTGTAAAGGCAAATACACTTCAATAATGCTTTCTTGATCCAAAAGTAATATAGAGTTAAGATGATATGGCCATCTCCATGAGGTTGCAACATTCTTACAGTCATAGGTGAGAGGAAGGTACACTGATGACTCCAAGTATAAGAACTCAGTTTGAGGAATGACCCGACTTTCAAAGAATGGTACAAACAATTAACCTTTTAACAAATATTGTATCATTAACATTTCCTATCTTAAGCTGACACCACATCCTCTTGAATCTGAGAGAATCATTATTTTCCACAGGATCATGGCAGTATTCTATATCAGTCTAAAACTAACATATCGATCCCTCAAAGAGTAACCATGGCAGACAAGACTAGTTTTCTTTGTTCCAATATTCCATTTTAGCAAGATTAAGTCCCCTTTCATTCACAATCCTCCCCCTCACATACACTTCCCCTGTTCACACATCTGCCTAGTGGTCTCCCTCTGCTTTTTTGTCTTAGGAATATCTTAGGCAAGCAAATGAGATCCCTTCTCTTAAGATTGAAGTCATGCAGAAGGTTATGATGTGCTGCAAAAAGCCAGTCATATAACAATATAAAAATATTGTATAGTGCATGAAAACTATGATCGAATACGTCAGTCACTACAATATGTATGTCCACAGTATCTATTAGCATAATGAATCAGTACAGCATAATCTTAACTGTCAAACAATGGCTTTTGCCACTGTACAGCGGACTAGCTCTACCACACAATCTACAGGGATTTGGAGTGAACCAGACCCTCAGCAATGGACTGGCAACCCCTGCTCCTATTATGTGCCTCCAGTCATAGTTAACCCCTTGAATGGAAGTTCCTCACCACTATAAATGGATGAATAACAGCAGTTCTTTTCAAAGCATCAGACAAGTTTTTCTTGCTGTTGGGAAGCACTATATATACATGTCCAAAGAATAATCATTATATAAATTAACCTGAAAACTGAGGTTTATCTTTAAAACGAGTTTAAAAATACTTCTAAATAAGGGTCAATATATACGAAGTATGTGAAGTGGACGATAAAAATTACCTCGGCAGGTGGTGGTCCCTCAAGGGTCATGCTGACAATGGTCTCACCACGCAGTAGAAGGAGACCCATCGTTCGCTTCTCCTGCTTCTCCTCCTTGCTCTTCTTGCCTCGTATGCAACGGAATTCCTCGCAGTCAGCCAGGATGACATTCATATGCTTGTCAAAAGCTGCAATAGAAGATATTATATAATCTACAGCAAAAGGCATTTGGCAGTAAAGTGACTTCTACACGTTTGAAGCAAATCAATGATTTACGGTTAATGTGCAATATACTTTGCACATTTAATGTTAACGTGTGTTAGCCTTTTATTATCTGCTGATGGCATTTCTCCAGTAGGTTTTTCCAACAGTAAAGTCATACGATGAATGGTGAGAAATAACTATACAGTATAATATTGCAACTTGCAGTACCCTCATCTCACCTTTAAATATGCCAATGAAGGTGCGGCTGTCCTGCATGGTTACCTTCATCCGGTAACCTATGTGGTTCAGCATCTTGTTGTTCTTGGAGAAAGTCTGGAGAGAGAAAACTTGGTTGTATTATAACATTTCTAGGATGGGTTTTGTAATCTACCCAGGCATTTGCTGAAGTAGCAAAGTATGTTGGTAAAAGTAAAGTGATGGTATTTGAGAGAGCAGAAACTGAAGTGATTGACTTTGCTACACCTTTCAGAGTGGGAGTACCAACTGGGACGAAGTGTGAGAGGATGGAGGAAGTGAAGGAGTTTAAGTACCTGGATACAGTTCTGTGTAAACATGGAAGTATGGAATGAGAAATTAGGGAGAGCAATGAGTTGTAGACAGGTCATTGGATCACTGGGGAGGATTATGAAGGGTAGAAGTGTGACATGTAGAGAGAATGCAAGGTGAGGAGTTTGTAAAGGTGTATGGAAGTGAAGTTGGGGGGCCTGGTGTGAGAGGCAGACCTCTGGTTAGATGGCAGAACAGAGTGTAAGAGTATGTAAGGGAGAGAAACATGAGGGGCAGAGGAGGGCTTGACCAAGTAAGGAGGGAGTGTTGGAACAGGGAGAACAGGAGACACTTCCGCCGTGGTCACTCACTTGGGGGGAGTTCCCGGAGGGAACGAAGCGTCAGAGCTATAGATAGATAGAAGTGTGAGTATGGACGTGAAAAGGGAATACGAAGTAATATAATCTTGCCAACACTGACATATGCGTCAGAGACATGGACATGGAGTAGGGCTCATCAGTCTAGAATAGGTGCAGTGGAAATGAGTTACTTGAGAAGAGCATGTGGAGTTTCTAGGTGGGATGGAGAGAGTAATGAGAGTAAGCAGACCTCCAGTTAGATGGCAGAACAGAGTAGAAGAGGAATCTCAGTGAACTACCATGGGTTAGTTTTCAGGTTCTGATATTTATGTTGGCCGAAAATTGGAAAACTCGAACCTTGTTACTGCAAAACCTGGTTAAGATTTCCCAATATTTTTTTTTTATCCAAGGCTCATATTAAATTATGGCGTTTCTCTCAACTCAAAAACCCTCTATTCTCATCCCTCGTCATCAAGATTATTGGATGCTGTAGGTAGGAGGAGGATATACAAAACAAAGGCCCGTACTAAGAGTCGGGAGGGTGAAGGCACGGACCTTCCCTTCAACCATCAACAAGTACGGGCCAAAGTATTTCCAAAAAATAAAAAATAAAAAATCACAATATAAAATATCAGATAATATATAAATTTTTACTACCCTACAATATCGTATTGTGGAACCCTGGGATAATATTAAAAAAGAAAATAAAGGCCTAAGTTAACATTATATTTGGAGAAGTGATTGATGAATAAAAAATATACCTACAAATGGTAAATATCTACTCTATTGCCGGTTGGTATTATGATGTTTTTACCTTCTTTACCCACTAATTTATAACATTGTAAGACACTTTTCTTCTATGGCATCATCGTCAGAAATAGGGCATTTTGATATTATACCTTACTAGACCTTACCTAACCTAACCTAGACCACAGCTGACTACTGGGACCTAACCTGGGCAAACTATCGAGAAATAACTGTAAAAAAGTACCGTACCGGGACCTGACCGAGGCATAATACTGGGACCTAGCCGGAACTGGCAACACTGCTACAAAACGGCAATAGTATAGATAAATACCCTACAAATTACACAAAATCAATCAAAACCACAAATAATTAAAGTGTATTACCTTAAATAAATAATCATTATAATAATGAACCTAGTGTGTCACCTTAAATAAATAAACGGTATTATTACAGAATAACTGGGTTTTTGGCTAGGATCGCGCAGTTACCACATCCGGCTAGGTCCCAGAAATTTGCCCGTCACTTTATGATAGTTAACACTGGTTATATCCCGGTAGTTTACCCAGGTTAGGTCCCGGTAGTTTGCCCAGGTTAGGTCCCGGTAGTTTGCCCAGGTTAGGTCCCGGTAGTTTGCCCAGGTTAGGTCCCGGTAGTCTGATGTGGTCTAGGTTAGGTAAGGTCAGACTAATTTCCAAATAATGTTTGTAAAACGGGGCATATCTCGAAAACGGGGCATCTCCGAGAGAAACACCATAGATGAAGTGTCTTAGAATGGTCCAAAATAGTCGGTAATCATACTAAAATATACAATATAGTGAACCCAGTTCTTCTGTAAATTTGTGGAGGAAATGCAGTAGAAGAAAATAGTTTTTAGAATGGTCTAAATAAGTGGGTAATGAAGGTAGAAAAACCGTACGCAATAACGGTAATTCTTTCAATATTTACCGAAAATACAATAAAACTATATCTATGATTATTGTTGAATGTCTACCCTACCCATTAAGTATATATGTAACCAATAAACACAAATGAATGAAATACGGAAATAAAATAGACGTATCTCTAAATTATCATCCACACCTCCATTAATTAAAAGGAAAATTAATTAAACTATAGATATGAATGTTGTTGAATGTCTACCCAACCCATTGATGTGTTTACTCACCATGATTGCTGGGTAACCGGTGCAGATTAACCCGATATAAAAATTGTCCACCGAGCCGGCCCGATGGTGCTGATAAAACGTTCTTCTCTATTTGGATGGACCGTCAGTGTTGCCAGCTCTGTTTGGCGCCATTTCCCCAGCGTTAACATCAGTATTTCTCTTTTTATCTCACAAATTCCCAGTTTACTCTTGAAGATAGTCATATATTTAACATCTTATTATTGATATTTCGTCTGGTATAATTTTTCCATTTATTTTAAACAATCTTTATACAATTTCTCCATTGGTTCCTCTATTTCTCCATGTCGAGGGGAACTTTTCATACTTGGCAACACTGTAGACCCTGGACGCCGCTCATTTACAGCATTTGCTAACATGTAAACAAACCATCACAGATATTATATTATTTCCTCAATGGGATTCAATTATATCTACAAAATTACCAACAAGTTAATAATTGTAGAATAAAAATTAATCATCTACTTGTAAGGATGAATATAAGAAGAAAAATCTAATATACCGATTTTAAATACATTAATATATGCCAGATGTAGTAGCACGAGATTTTACATTCTTCAAATAATAAGCATAATTAAAAGAGGTGTCCATATCACCCATAAACTAATAATAATTCTTAGTTCTTATTACATATGCTAAAATTTCCCCCTTTGATTAAGACATTTAAGGGATTAGTTTTGTTTTGGTAAATTCTTCTTCTAAAGTATTCCAAGCAACAGAACACCATTATTTTTGTTCATCTCTTTGGTCCTATTTCCTGGCATACTTTGGAGGAATCAAGGCACTCCAATGTTACAAAAGTGAATAGTCTTAATTAATTTGAGTGGGTCGTAATTATTTATCTACTTTTTCATGGTCTAAAATTTATCCCGTTGCTTTAATTAAACTGAATTGTGTTATTGTACAAATTATAACTAGTTTTTCTATGTCTAAATGAGGTCCACATGCCGTTATAGTATCATTCAAGCATGTATATTATTATTATTATTATTATCATCATCATTATTTTTATTATTATTATTATTATTATTATTATTATTATTATTATTATTATTATTACTATTATTATTATTATTATTATCATTATTATTATTATGTGTCCGTAACAATACTTCACTATACAAAAAGTCTCTTCAATTCAGTATTTATATTGACAACACTTTACTATTGTGTTCAACTGTCCCATCTTTCTATCCCCTTCTCCCCTCTTCATCTGTCCTTCCTTTCCTTCTATTTCCTTTCTTGTTTGCTGTCCCACCTTTCTATTACCTTTTCTCTCCTTCCTTCTATATCCTTTGTGTTTGCTGTCCCACCTTTCTATCACCTTCTCCTTTCTTCAACTGTGCCTCCTTTCCTTCTATTTCCTTTCTTGTTTGCTGTCCTACCTTTCTATTATCTTCTTTTTTCATCTGTCCCTCCTTTCCTTCTATTTCCTTCGTGTTTGCTGTCCCTACTTTCTATCATACACATTCTCCCTCCTTCAACTGTCCCTCCTATTCTTTCCTTCCCTTTCCTTCGTGTTTGCTGTCCCACCTTTCTATCATACACATTCTCCCTCCTTCAACTGTCCCTCCTATCCTTTCCTTCCATTTCCTTCGTGTTTACTGTCCCACCTATCTATCACATACATTCTCCCTCCTTCAACTGTCCCTCCCTCCTTTCCTTTTATATCCTTTGTGTTTACTGTCCCACCTATCTATCATACACATTCTCCCTCCTTCAACTGTCCCTCCTTTCTTTCCTTCCATTTCCTTCGTGTTTACTGTCCCACCTTTCTATTACCTTCTCCCTTCCTTCTTTCCATTTCCTTCGTGTTTACTGTCCCACCTATCTATCATGCAACTTCTCCCTCGTTCTACAGTGTCTTCCAGGTCTAAGAGGCATGGGTGTGTGTGGGGGTAGGGAGTCTTCATTCATTCATTCATTCTTTCATTCACAATCAATCAACTTCACTATTTTTGCTTCGGATACACTATACATACACACATACATACATACATACATACATACGTCTGTTGAAAAAAAGATACCAAACAAATGAATAACTGGAATATTGTCACTTTTATTATTATTATTATTATTATGATTTACAAATGTTATGATATGATTAGGTGATATAAATAGTTTAATTAAAAGCATGCCTTAATATATATAATTACCTAGTCAACTATTACAGTGTAGTTAAGGGAGTTAGTACACTGTTGGTTAGTACATAATAATAATAATAATAATAATAATAATAATAATAATATTGGAGTGCCTTGATTCCTCCAAAGTATGCCAGGAAACAGTGCCAGATTGACAAAATAAAATGGTGTCCTGTTGTTGTTGTTGCTTGGAATAGTTTGGAGGAATCAGATGCTCCAGATTTTTCACCAACACTGTACTGTCCCCTTAATTAATGAATGAAGTCGCCTTTCTCACATACGATAGAGTCCAGGCAGACAGACAGGCAGACAGGGAGGGAGGGAGGCAGACAGGTAGACAGACAGACAGACAGGTAGACAGGGAGACAGACAGACAGGTAAGGAGACAGACAGGTAAGGAGACAGACAGGCAGACATACAGGGAGACAGACAGGTAGACAGACAGACAGACATACAGGGAGACAGATAAACAGACAGACAGACAGACATACAGGGAGACAGATAAACAGACAGACATACAGGAAGACAGATAAACAGACAAACAGACAGACAGACAGACATGTAGGTCATTTCAACACGTGTATACATACTATTCTGAAATAATTCCTCGTATATCTTAGTAACGTATTAATATATTTTTTGTTGTTGTCCACCAATTAATGAGTTCCTTTTCGTTATGATAATGGGAAGTAACATCATTAAGGAAGGATAAATAGAAGGCTAATGAATGAATGAATGACTCGTACTAACTCTGGTGGTGTATAATATTAATTCTCTCATTCCACAACAACAACAACAACAACAACAACAACAACAACAACAATCTGGATCCTGGAATAAGGAGAAGAAATTAATTTATATACGTTTCACTGCTACATCTTCAAAATCAAAGGAAATCTCAGAACGTTAATTTAAGGTGGTAATAATTCTTTTTTGGTATGTACATTGGAGTGCCTTGATTCCTCCAAAGTATGCTAGGAAACAGAACCAGATGAACAAAAATAATGGTGTTCTGTTGCTTGGAATAGTTTGGAGGATTCAGTTGCTCCAGATTTACCTACACTGCACTTCCCCCTAAAAATAAGAAGATAAATGAATCCTTCAAACCTGGCCACGAAACACACACACACACACACACACACACACACACACACATGCACTTACTGTATATAGAAGGAGCCTGTTTCGTGGCATAGTTAGGAGGAATCAGAAGGCTCCATGCAATTCTCACACACACGATCATCACAGGGTCCTTAAAAAAAAAAAAAAAAAAAAAAAAAAATAATAATAATAATAATAATAATAATAATAATAATAATAATAATAATAATAAAGTCTTCTCCAAATTATATCAATCTACATTTGTATGGTTTGGTTTTACATAATTATAGAGAACGAGAAAGTTTCCAAATATTGTACTACTGGGAACATTGTATATTTAATTATTTTCTCTTGCCTGCTTATCTGCCCGGAGTTGTTGAAGTGAGAAATAATTAAATCAGACAGTTTTTTTTTTTTTTTTTTTTTTTTTTTTTTTTTTTTTTTTACAGTAAAGGGGATATTATGTACAGTCGTGGACATAAGTTTCATTACACATATGGGTAACTCAGACCAATTGCTGACTATTATTATTATTATTATTATTATATTTATAGTGTCTTCATATTCTCTCTCTTTATGATAATTGTTGTTGTTGTTGTTTTGAATAGTGAGTAGGCGTTTGTAGAATATTAGAAGATGTTGTTGTTGTTGTTGTTGTTTTTGTTTTGATGAGTGAGTAGGTGTTTGTAGAATATTAGAAGATGTTGTTTTTGTTTTGAATAGTGAGTAGGTGTTTGTTGTGAATTAAAAGATGTTGTTGTTGTTGTTGTTGTTTTGAATAGTGAGTAGGTGTTTGTTGTGAATTAAAAGATGTTGTTGTTGTTGTTGTTGTTTTGAATAGTGAGTAGGTGTTTGTTGTGAATTAAAAGATGTTGTTGTTGTTGTTGTTGTTGTTTTGAATAGTGAGTAGTTGTTTGTAGAATATTAGAAGATGTTGTGGTTGGTGTTGTTGTTGTTTTGAATAGTGAGTAACTGTTTGTAGAATATAACAAAAATTAATTGTTATAGTTTTGAGTGTTATTGTTGTTGATGTTTATTGTTTATAGTGAGTGAGTAGCTGGTTGTAATTAATTAGAAGTTGCTGCTTAATTAACCTATTTATTGTAATGTTTCTCAGCTAACGAACAGAGGGAAGAAGCTGTCAAACGAATACATAAACGAGTCAACCAAATGTGGATGAATAATTTTGTCCACCAATGTACAGTCAACCTCAGGAATTCGTAGACAGGACATCATTTAAAAGAGGTCTGTATTTTGCACATACTGTATAGGGATTTTTCTGCTGTCGACTGATTCAAGTATATATTACCCAAATAACATTACTAGAAAAGTTTGGTGTTAGGATATTATTGTACTGAGTTTTCTAGTTGTTATGAACCCTTGATGTCACAGTGGTGTTTACGAATTCCTGAGGCCGACTGTACATGAACGATACATCCTACACACAGAGAGAGAGAGAGGAGGAGAGAGGGGGGAGGAGGAGGGGGAGGAAGGAGGAGGAGGAAGGAGGGAGGAGGAGGAGGGAGGGGGAGGAGGGGGGGAGGAGGAGGGGGGAGGAGGAGGGGGGAGGAGGAGGAAGGAGGAGGAGGAAAGGAGGGGGGGAGGAGGAGGGGGAGGAGGAGGAAGGAGGAGGAGGAAGGAGGGGGGAGAGGAGGAGGGGGGGAAGAGGAGGAGGAGGAGGAGGATACATTTGTCGACAAGGAAGGAAAGGTTGTCTAAGGAAATACTAAAGAAAATGGATTAACTCTGAGCATCTCATAACAAAACATAATTATACACTAAAAACTAACTATCTGTTCATATTTTCATTGTGGTATACCTGCATACAAAAATCTATTAACTATAAGCATCTAATTCATAAAAACCTTTCAGTCTGCATGGGTATCTGAACCACAAATCCCTTCCTTTGATTCTAAGTACTATTAAGAGATCATACATAAACTATCTTCTTCACTGAGAGTTTCCCATACATGACATCACATTTACAAAACAAACACATCAGCAAAAGTATATATACCACATTTTTTTTTTCTCCACCCACCATCAGTCACTGCCTCTTATACATACAAAGGTCTCTCTATTTGTAGCACTATTAATTAAGTCAGGACCCTGTGATCTTGTATGTCGAGAACTGGAGGCTTCTGTTGATTCCTCCTGACTATGCCACGAAACACACTCCTTCCCTATAGGTGTGTGTGTGTGTGTTTCGTGGCAATATTTGAAGGACTCGTTTATCTCCAATTTTCTGACTACATCACAGTGTCCCTAAATACCAATATCCTTATATAAATTATTATGCTACACTCGGGTACCCATAGTCTCCAGCCCACCTGAGTCGAAGCCCGAGAGATCTGATGCAGGCTGTTTCTGGATGACAGCCCACCGAAATCTCTCACGAAACACACACACACACACACACACCTCGAACCAATGAATAGAGCCTGCTTCAGACCTCAGGCTTCGATTCAGGTGGGCTAGAGACTATGGTATTCGAGTGTACAGTTGAGCAAGTAAATAATGCAAAATAAATAAATAAATAAATAAATAAATATATGACTCTATATGACAACATCTTCACCATCACTTAAAGTTCAGTCAATCACATTCCACCTTACATTGTCTCTGGGTTCCTACGTATAGTAATTCATTCATAAAAAAGATACGAGGATTTACTACCAAGAAATGTCAGATGTTGTTGCCTTTTTCAGCCATACTTTTCTTGCACTTTTTATTTGCCCAACTGTACATGATAATTATAGACTAGAATAAATCCCTTACCAAACTTCCCTTCATGAACATAATAATAAACACATACATTTCTGTATACACGTAAACATTATAATAATACATCAAACTATTTATATTTATATATATATATATATATTTATGTATTTATTTATTTATTTATGTACACTTGATAAACATATATATTGCTTTATAAACATTTCACTTGACTCTTTGTTATTTTATAGGGGTCATTTGTTTTGGACGATTTGGAAGGCTACAGATTCCTCCAAACTATTTTATGTGCTTCTGATTCCTCCAAACAACTCTATGCTATCGATTCCTCCAAAGTAATTTTATGTTTTTCAGATTCCTCCAAGCTATGTGACTTATAAGAATGAGATACATGAGTGACTATAATTTGGTGAGAGATTTATAGTGTCAATGTTGGGGAGGGATGTGTTGTTCTTCAGGTTATAGCCCACAACAAATGACCCCCTCCAGCAGTTTAGTAACACACGCGCACACACACACACACACACACACACACATATGTTCTCTCTCTCTCTCTCTCTCTCTCTCTCTCTCTCTCTCTCTCTCTCTCTCACACCACACACACACACACACGACCATGCAATACTATACTACAATGTTCTCTCTCTCTCTCTCTCTCTCTCTCTCTCTCTCTCTCTCTCTCTCTCTCTCTCTCTCTCCTCTCTCACACTACTACAATGAAAATACTCCATGTTTTCTAGTTTGTTTTGGTTTGATATGTTTGACTGTATTCTTGTGTGACATGAGCTTAACTTAGGACTTGACCCCCTCACTTACAGACAGGGCTCTCAACTTCCAGTAAAAAAAAAAAAAAAATAGATAAATAAAATGAAGAGGGTAGAGGAGGGGGAGAGGAGGGTCTTGATAAAATAGATCCCCTTACTTATACTGTATATAAATTAAATATAAACACACATACATCATACATAGATA